>CM024762.1:119802308-119942936 GCA_014218235.1 Colocasia esculenta
TAAAGTTAATTCAAGTGGGTTAGATTAAAGGTGAATCAAATGTGAGTTAACTCATAATTTTTCAACCCACCTCTGGAGATGGGTTGGAGTTAATCCATTGAGTTAACTATCTTTTTGCTCTCACGGTACACAACATTAATTGCTACCTTTTCTTTTCCCAACATAGGTTAACTCATTTTTTCTTACTAAAGTACATTTGAGAAAAATAAGTTAACTCACTATAGTCAAATTAGTTAACTCAATTGCAAACAAAGTAAAAGTGAGTTAAAAGTGGGCTAACTTTAGCTTTGGGTTAAAGTTAATTTTAACCCAATCCATTATCAAACTGAGGCTTATTGTTTGCATTCTCTTTCGTAGGCCCCCACGAGGATGGGTGTGCTGGCTGTGCAGAGCCTGCGGAACAACATCACGACGTCGACCCTCGTGACCTCCACCGCCATCATGCTTTTCTCCCTGGTCGCCGTGCTGATGACCAGTAGGGGGCGGGGGGACGCGGTGACGGGTGGCCACAGGGTGACATCCTCGGGCGGGATGGTTGCACCAGGGTGGTCTACGGGGACAGGGGCAAGCTGGACTGGGGCACTCCCTGTCAGGCTCTTCGCCATCCTCACCTGCTTCCTACTGGCCTTCCTCTTGCAGGTACAGTCGATGCGCTACTACAGCCACACCAGCATCCTCATCTACGTCCCTGCCCGTGGGGGGGGGGGGAGACCGGGGGGATGACGACAGAGTATGTATCCTACGCGATTGACAAGGGAGTCCTAGTTCTGGTCCATAGGGACCTGAGGCAGATCTGGTTGAGGAAGGAAAGAGCGAACCTACGGTGCTGTGTCAGCAGTGGCAGTGCGGCGTGGCATCGGCGGTGCGGCGAGGCGAGCCGTCGGCGGGGCTGTGCCTATCGGTGGCAGAGCAATCGGCAGCATATAGAGAGAGAGAGAGAGAGAGAGAGAGAGAGAGAGAGAGAGAGAGAGAGAGAGAGAAAGTGGCGTGGAAGGGAAAAAACATGGGAATTTATTATGAGATATATGTCGATAGTTGTAAAAATTGTCTACATATTGTTTATATCCAACATATGTAGATTAATTTATAGAGTTGTCTATATATTAATGTAGATGATTTTCTATAACTATCTGTATAGGATGGATATTGTTGCTGTTTTCTGCCTGCAGAACCACCGAGAGAGTCTTAGTGGCAAACACTCCGATGTCTAAGGTAAAGAGAAAGTGGGGGATGTTCGTATGATTGAAGAAGAGTAGCTTACCCTCATCTGTGGAGCATCCACCCCTTATAGGGAGAGAATTGCTTCAAGTGACCCGGAAACGACGTAGTGGTTGCCAAAACTGTCACCCCATTCATTGCCATAACTAGCCGACAATCTGATCGTGGGCTTTATAGAGCCGGTTACAAAGGAGTTATGTAGGTCAATAACTTCGGGATCCTAATCCACGCATGGTGCGGATCCATTACGAAGCCGACGGTTATTATCGTCGATTGTACTCCATTCGGGGGTATTCGTGGACTTGTCTGGGTCGACCAGTATGCCACACAGTTCCTCGAGACATTGGTTGGGCATTTGTCTCGTCGGTCTTAGAGGAATGATGAAGTTCTCGAGAACGAGAAACCCCTCTAGCGGGATTATGGTGTGTCAGATATGTAGACGGCCATCTTCATGTTATATATATGTAGACGGCTTGTCGCTTGCAATAGTCATCTACATGTGTTGGATATGTGGATGGTTAAAACTAGCTGTCTACATATCCGTTATATATAGACGACTATTCTAAGCCGTCTATAAATACTACTTTTTGTAGACGACTATGATCTTCGGCCATCTACATATACTATCTTTTCTTGTAGTGCTTCGCACATATGTTAATAACTTTGAACTCTTATCTTAAAACTATACAATAGTTATATGTATAATAGCTTGTGTAACATAGAAGGTTAAAAAGTAAAACTGTAAACTGTTAAAGTAATAAATACGTCGCCTTCCTAAGATGCGTAAATGGTTGACGCAGTAGAGAAGGTCAACCTCTCTGTTAAAGTACACATGAATGTGTTAAAGTGGCATTTTATGTGAGTTAAGATAGAAGAAAAATCTGATTAAAGTACAAAAATATATAATGAGAATGCAATAGATAAGTTAAGTAGATGATGAAGCATGTTAAGATAGATGATAAAATTAGTTAAAGTATGGATATAGTGGTCATATATATTTGATGATAAGAAATAGAAGTACACATTAATTATATAGAAGTGTAAAATGAGAAACAAAAATAAAAGACGACAACTATCTTTCAAATACTAATTATTAAAGTCCACCAAAAGACAAGACTATCTGAGATATTTTTTGCTAATAGGGACTCAGAAATAAGTTCGTCTAATGCAAGAGACTATTAATTAAATTTTCATTTATTAAAATAAGATTATTTAAAAAATCTCATACTTTTATAATAGATATATTTAAATAAATTATTTTAATAAATTTTATAAATATAAATTATTATAGTAGGACGCTGTACTGTACCATAACATCAAATCAAAATTCGTCTCCTACTTATTTGTCAGTTGTCACTCAACCCTTGCACCAGATACAGACATGGAGCCCAATTAAAGTAGATGGTGAAGCCTGTTAAAATAGATGATAAAATCAGTTAAAGTATTGATATAGTGGTCATATATATTTGATGGTAATAAATAAAAGTACATATTAATTACATAGAAGTGTAAAATGAGAAACAAAAATAGAAGACAAAAATTATCTTTTAAAGACTAATTATTAAAATCCACCAAAAGACATGACTATTTGAGATATTTTTTCTAATAGGAATTTAGAAATAAATTCGTGTGTTGGAGACTCTTAATTAAAATTTTTATTATTAAAATAAGATATTTAATTTTTTATATTTTTATAATATATATGTATTTAAATAAATATTTATGAAAAAATTCTTAAATCCAAATTATTATGAGAAAAATTTATTATACTTGCATATTGTATTTTAACTAGACAACAAATTTATGTGACATCAAATAATTAAATTATCACTTTATCGAAGGGATGTCACATACGTTATTATCTAATCATATTATAATTAATATAAGTACAATAAACCTTTCGCATAGTAGGACGTGGCACTATACCATAACATCAAATCAAAATTCGTCTCCTACTTATTTGTCACTCAACCCCGAACCAGATGCAGACGTGGAGCCCACGGCAACCCCTCGTTTCCCTCCTTTCTGCAGCAACAACACAGGCGAGAAATAGGAGAAGAAAAAGGGTCGGAGGAGGATGCGCTGTTGCTGGAGAGTGATGAGGCAGAGCAAAGCCATATATATGTAGAGAGAGAGAAGAAGAAGAAGAGAAGAGAGAGCGGGACGGGTTGACGATGGCTAAGCTCCTTTTCTCTCCACCCCAACGGTTGCATGCACTCAACCGCGGTGCAGCGGCCGCCGTCCATCTCGCCTCCTCCTCATCCTGCCGTTTCAAGACGCCTCTGCAGCGACCGCCTCCGCTTCCGCTCTTCCCCCGCTCCTCCTTCCTGTTGACCTTCTCACGCAGCTCTGGTCGCGGCAGGGTGCCTCCCTCCCGCGCTTCATCTTCCTCCTCGTTCTCGTCTTCGTCGTCGGTGGACGAGGCGAAGGGAAGAGGGGAGGGCAGTCCTGGCTCCAGATCCCCCGGTTCTTCTTCCGAAGATTTTGACGGTACCGCGGGCGGCAGCGATGGTTCTGCCCGCGCGGACATCGAGAAGGGGAATGGGGGGCCGACGGGAAAGCCGCAGGAGTTCCCGAGCGGAGAGCTCGAGATGGTGGAGTTCGACTGGTGGAAGCGATTCGTTGTGCGGCTACGCATGTTGTTTGCGCTTCCATGGGAACGTGTCAGCAAGGGCAGCGTCCTCACCATTAAGCTGAAGGGGCGGGTCAGCCTGTTTTGCTCTCTCTCTCTCTCTCTCTCGACTACCAGGTCTTTTTGATATTTGGCTAACTATTCAATATGGTGTCCTGTGGATTATTTTACGGATAAGTTAAATAATCCTTTACCTAATGTTACATGTAACGAAACGAAGAAATCATGTTTAAATTAACCCCGGTCTCATTAATGTAAGCATCCTTTCAGGAAAGATTGTCTGGAGGAGTCCTCATTTAACGTACAACTACCCACCTGATACACATGAGCATAGAGTAATTTATTTACCACGTATGAAGAGCAAAATTATCTTTTTCAGTATAATATTGTGGCATACCTGAAAAGTTTCAAAGGACTTCTGACGGATTGTAGGTGAAGAACCCAAGGGATGGGATTTAGAGGCAACCAACACTTGGAATCGTACACAAGTTTCAAAGGACTTCTGACGGATTGTAGGTGAAGAACCCAAGAGGTGGGATTTAGAGGCAACCAACATTTGGAATCGTACTACTAATGTTCCATCAAACCTATTCCCACCAGCATTTACAGGCACTAGATGGAGGTTGAAAAGCAGCACGCAGCCAGAGAACATGTTGAAGCGGACTTTCTGATACACAGAGACTGTAAAATTATTCATTTCTTGTTTTGCACCGCATAGGGGGTGAATATCACTTCTTATTTTCTTAATGACAAATGCTTATTGCGAGACACGTCTTGCAACAAAGCTGATGTGAATTGCTTGACAAGCAATTCTATTGGTTGAGAGAGAGAGAGAGAGAAGGGTCTTGTCAGTCTCACAACCAATAATATTGCTTCCAAGCAATCCACATCAGCTTTATTGCAAGACGTGTCTTACAATAAGCATTTATCTTCCTTAGTCACTGGTGATGATTATACACATAGGCAATAAAATTATTCGTTTCATTTCCTTAAGTACTGCTGAGCAATGTCACTTGTTGGAGTACATACATAGACAAGAACAATCAGTCCTTGGGTGGTTCATGATTGAAGATGCAAAACTCTTTATAGGACATAATGGGTGATTTCAAGAAGTTCATCATAAAGCAGATCTTTTACACATGTCAATGCATGCATCGCCGTTCTACAAAAGGGATGCTTTGTCTGCTCTTTTGACGAACTAAACACCGTTCCTTGAAGATTGCTCCTTCCACATCTTCTATTTGCTTCTACAATCTCCATTTCTGTCTCGTGGTGTTTCTTAATTGGAGGGTTTAGCTTTCACCAAGCCTTTTTCTCTAGTCCAATTCCATAGACCAACATACGCTTGTGGTAAAGTAATTTACTTCATTTGGTTTAGAGGACAACAAATGTTTGAATATTTGAGTGCTGTCCATCTAGGGAATTTTTTTTTCTGCTGATTGACCTTTGAAATATATCCTAACCAGTGACGGGATTAGGAACTCTACATCGAAGAGTCCTTTCTCTCCTATCCAGAATCATCTTTCCTGTTTATTATCCTATGTTTCTTTACTTCCATAGAGCAGTCACAGAGACAAAGAAAGAAGTTCATCTATTCTTAATATGTTCTTTCACTGGTCAGATTGCGGATCAGCTAAAGAGCACTTTCTCCTCTGGGCTATCTCTACCACAGATTTGTGAAAATTTTTCAAAAGCAGCATATGATCCACGCATTTCTGCCATATATCTCCAAATAGAACCACTCAGCTGCGGGTGGGGCAAAGTTGAAGAAATACGAAGGCATATATTATATTTCAGGAAGTCAGGTGATGATTTGAATTCCCTTTTCCAAGCTGGACCATTTTCGTTTCCCATATATATTATCTTTGCTTGATCTGATTTGAACTTCATAACCTATTGAAAGGCACAAAGTAATATGAAGTTGAGCTGTAGTACAAATAAATCTCTGCAGCATGCATTTGCCAGTAGATTTTGAACAGTTATGCATATGGCAATGTGGAGCTATTTATGAATTCTGCTCAAATAAGTGCTTGCAAATGTTGCATAATAGTATGTCTGACGCCGAGGATGTCCCTCACCATGGTCTATAGATGCTTCTCTGAGAGTTTCAACTTTCAAAAGCTGTTTAACAAGATACGGATTAGGTTTTGAAACACCATTTTGAATCGTTTTCGATTAATTTGGAAAACTCACTTCAGACTTTACCCAGGAAAATCAGCAGTTAGGGTTTAATATTAACTGTTCCCTCAAACTTCATGCAGTATTAATCACGTAAACTTTTACAGACAAAAATCCTTGATAAATTGCCAGCAGGGAGTTCCAAGGCACAAAGTTGCACAGATTTGATTCTCAAAGCATAATTTTGTCTGAGAACAAAAACTCTATCATATCCCAGGATGAGAGTTCTAAGTGGTTTCTACCAAAACAAAAAGAAGAGTTCTAAGTGGTTGTAAGTTCCTTCAGAGTGTTTATGGTTATTTCTAATGCTTTGAGGCTGAAGGGTATCTTAGTGAACTTCATCAACTGTTAGGGTTTGGAGTAGATTTTTATCTTCCACCATCAGAATTATAGCTTGTGGCCTTTTTGGTTGCTCTTGACTTTTTGGGCGGAACCTAGTTTTCAGGATGCTTTTAGTATTATAAATAAGTTTAGTCATCCTGAACTGGTTTTAGGGTTTAGGGTTAGGTTAAAAAAATTGAGGATAACATTGGTGTTTGGATTATTTAACTTGTTTTGTGTTGTTTTGGTTACTGTTGTATCTTGAAGACCCAAAGGGATATCAGATGTCTGATTTTATTGCTCAAATTGTGAGCTCTTGGTTGGGCTTCAGGTTGTTGTTCACATTTGTGCCATTTTAAGTTGTGTTAAATGAAAAGGTCAAAGGAAATTTGGTATATTTGAAGAGATTAAAAAATTGTGGACCATGATTTAACATATGGGCTGAAGGCATATGTGCAAGTCCACAATAAACATGAAAGCATCATGAGGTTGGTACGAAGACAGTACCTGTGTAGTAAAGTCTCATTTTGTGCCAAAATTTTTGTGAATTATGCTACCAATAATCAAGAATATTTGAGGCAGTAGAATCAAAGGGTAGAGAGATTCTTCACCTTTGCAGTCTGCACTATGGAAGATAAAAGACAAGATCCTCAATGGCAATGGAAAAATGATTAATACATGAACTCCATGACTAAAATGACACAATGGTCAATTCTACTCATTACATGCTTAGGTACGCTTGTCACACCTTGGTATTCTGCTTCCTTCAACTTTGAGGCCCTGGCAGCGCTTCATGAGCACACTTGCTTTTCATATCTTTGAGAAGTGATGACAATTGAAAGGATAATAAAAGTTTATTGTGTGATGAGATGCTATTAAGGATAAACTGATAACCAGAATTTAAGTTGGACTCACTGAGACTGAGCATCCATTGTTTTTTTTTTTCTAGTTTTCCCTGAACTTCGTTTATTTATCTCCTTTTCATCTTCTCTGTTTCACTGTTTTCTCTCCATCTCTCTTGTTGCTACTTTGTAGAAAACCCTTCACTGGCTACCCCCAGTAAAAGAATAATAAAAAGATGCCTGTCTCCCCTGGTTAGTAACCCTCTCTCCTCTCTCTCCTTTATAAGAAAAAACTTATCTTTTTCTCCCCCCCCTTCTTTCTTTTGATAGGTAAGTGTGGGGGCGAGGAATTGAACTTAAGACTTAAAGGTGTACATTGGAGGACCTTAACCACTGAGCCACTCCTTATGTTTTAAAAAAAACTTTCACTCTTGCTCCTCTTATCTTTCTTTTTTTTCTTATATTCATCTCCCTTGTGCTGTTTGCAATGCGAACAAGGTCTTGGAGTTGGTTGGCTCCTACTGTGGTGCTTTTCCTTGGAACTCACACCTCCATTCTTCAAGGTTGTCATCTGTTCATGATCATTTGTCTGTTTATGGTTGGGATAATAGCAAAAGTGACCTTTTACATGTAACAAATGCCACTCAGACTTTCAGATACATATTGATTAATATAACACTATGTGAATGTATGTGCAAAAATACCCTTCTCATTATGTGCATAACTACCTGCCAGATGAATGCAACTAATCAAAAATATAACTAGAATTAAAACATTGTTTTTAAATTCTTTGCTAATGTGTGCAAAAGTAACCATGCTGCATAGACATAAGTGCAAGAGTGTCCTCTTGCTATGGGTAATCTCATTCTTTTGGATGGCAATTAATAGCAGCAGTTCTGCCCTTCTGTTTTTGTAGTTGGGTCACTTTAATTAGATGTGTGCATAAGAGTGGGATTCTGCCGTTATGCATGTTAGTGTTATCCCTTTATTGTTAACTAAGATAAAAAATTATACATCTGGAAAGATATATTTTGATTGAACAATATTCTCGTCTTGCAATTGTAGAATGATTTTCTTAAATTTCCGCTCTTTTCTTTCAGTGCTTTCTTTGCAATTTCTTATTATTTGGTCATAAGTTCCTTTTTCTGCATTCAAGCAATATTTAGTTTCCTATAGAATCTTTAGAGTTTCTGATGAAGAGACTTTGATTTTTTTGTGTAGGCAAGTTGATAGTTTGCTATGCTCCAATATGTGGAGAAAAAGAGTACTACCTGGCTTGTGCCTGTGAAGAACTGTATCTACCACCCAGTGCATATGTTGCATTATTTGGTTTGACTGTTCAAGCATCTTTTGTTAGGGGTAAGTTTATTTTGATTGCTGGAGAATTGACAATTTGACATGGGCATTATGCAGGCAGGCCTAGTTTTGGTTACACCACCATACAGACATCCCATTCATGATTTGTTTTCCACCATGGTTGGCATGAGTTGCGGAGGTTTTTTGTCTCTCATTTGATACAATCATCCACCATATTTGTTAATTAGTGGCCTTCTATCACTTGTGATAGGGTGGGTATACTACCATTTTTTACATAATAATTTGGTTCTAAGAGAGTTGAGGTGATGTACCTCACCTATTAACTGGAACTCTCACTGTGTAACACAAATCAGGTGTAAGCACCCTGGGGATCATTTTAGCAGTTAGCTTGAACATATCCTGAAAGCAGATAACTGGTTATGGTAAGCCCAACACAAGATGAGTACTTCCTGGAGCTTTGGTGGTGTAACCAAGACAACAATGGATTCTCTGCCCTTGCAGGGATGGAGTGACAAAAGTATTAAGAATCCAAGATAAGGTCACGGCAAGACAAGCCATTTATCATATGATATGTGTCAAGTGCAAGTGCAGTGATATATGCATCTGAGTCAACCTAACAGACTGAGAGATTTTAACCTTGTTCCTACATGACAGACATCACCTCTATTTTCATTGTTCAAATGTTTGGCAACATGAAAAAAACCAAGAAGTCTGCCCTTCCATCTTTCATAGCACATTGTTGAACCCCTTTGAAGGCTTTCTTCTTCATAACACATAGATTTCAATGCGGGGGGGGGGGGGGGAGGGCGCACACTCATACACAGTTGCATATGTATAAAAGGAATTAAAAGGAAAAAAACCACTTTGGACACCTGTGTCTTTGCCAAAGCCAGTCCACAAATGCCTTTCAGCTGGCCAATTTTTCCCTGGGGGCGCATCGAAAAGCCCTCCTTTCCCTCTGGTTGCTGGGCCAAAAAGTGAGGAAGAAGGAGAGGGGGTGACCCCTATTTATAGATGCAAGGCAAGAGAAGGGGGGGGAGCAGGTCCAAGTCCCACTGGGACTTGGGACCGGTGAGGATCCAATGGGGGAAGAGTCGCCCCTTCTCCCTATTCCATTTTCCCTCTTTCCAGTCCTAACACTACCATGACTGGTCTGCTTCCTTCCCTTAATAGAAACCTGGTTAAAGGAAATCCCATTCCTAATCCAAGTCAAATTCTCTCCTTCTCTTGCCATATTCAAGCTATTTTTAATCCTCACACCGGTGAGACTAAAAAAAGTGCAAGTCTGGCTGCCCTCCCTTTCATACACCGGGGAGACAAAAAGAGCAAGTCTGGCTGCCCTCCCTTTTCTCTTCAGACGGGGATTTCAAAAAGGGCAAGCCTGGCCACCCCCCATCTCCTATTTAAAATGGGAATTCTCCATCAGTGCATGACACCGATAGGATTCAAGATAGGGGAACTCCGAAACGTCCCATGCTGCTGGTCCATTTTAAATCCCCACCAGTGCATGATGACACCAGTGGGATTCAAAATAAGGAAACTCAATGGCCATCATCCCTCACTGCTTCGTCAGTTCAAATCCCCACTGGTGCACGACACTGGTGGGATTCAAAATAGGGAAACTTAGTGGCCATCTCTCACTACTTGGCCATTTCAAATGCCCACCTGTGCATGACACCGATGGGATTCGATACAAGGAAAACTCAGTGGCCACCGCATACAGCTTGGCCATTTTAAATTCCCACTAGTACATGACATTGGGGGGATTCAAAGTAAGGAAATTCATGGCCCTCACTGCTGGTCCATTTCAAATCCTCACCGGTGCATTACATCGATGGGATTTAAATAAGGAAATACATGGTCTCCCCTCACTGCTTGTCTACTTCAAATCCCATGCACCGGTGGCGGTGGGGCTTTGAAAAGGGTAATTTTTTTTTTGAAAGTGGGTAGTGCCACTAATATATATTAAAAAAGGGAGAGAATGTATAAGTATAGGTGGGGGGCCATAAAACACCCAAAAAGAGACCTTCCCACAACACCTATACAAGAAACACACACTAAGAAGGTGTAAATCACTCTACCCTCCCAAAACATCCAAAAGAGGAGACATAGAAGCATTTGCGTAAGATAAATTGACTGCCCATTCCTTCACCCTATCCCATACAAAATGGACCAAGTTCTCCTCCGATCGAGACTCCCTTTTGAAAATACAAAAATTATGTTTCCCCTATACCGCCCATATTGTAGCATGGAGGATGAGCCACCAAACAATATCATTTGCCTCGAGTGGCCAGCGTCTATGCCATCCTTTTGTTGTGTTGAGTGTGTTTTGAAATTTCTTAATGATGATTTTTTTAATGATGACCAATAAATAACACTCATACTTTGATTTTGATGATGACATGTTACACATATTGTACATATTGAATATATTACAATAATACTCAAACAACATGTTTTTGATACTTAATATCTCATATCCTACTGTTTATGACATGTTTTGATGGTTTACTCTTCATTTGTACAGGTTTACAGAGTTTTTTTGTAAAAGTAGGTCGACTTTAGTTGACAGACAGGTCAACTCTCAAGGTCTGTCCAGCAAACTCCTGAAGAAAAAGTCACAGCAGTGTCGACTCCATTTGACAGACAGGTCGACACACATAATCTGCTCAGCAAGTTTCTGAAGAGAAATTGGTCAGTAGTGTCGACTCTATTTGGAGATGAGGTCGACACTAGCATCAATCCAGTGAACCAGTTTTGGAGGAATTCACAGGAGGTCGACTCTACCTATTGATGAGGTCGACTCTACCTGTTGATCAAGTCGACACTAGTGTTTTGATAGTAAGCCCTGAATTGATGATTGGTCAGTAGGTCGACTCTTTTGAAGAATGAGGTCGACTTTCTCTTTCTGTGCAAACTCAGAATTGTGCAGAGGATGAATCCGATGGCTGTGATTTCGTTCTGAGGTCCTTATGGTAGATGCTATATGTAATAACCGGTACGTCTGGATCGTAGTTTACTGGGTTTGGGGGCCAATGTGTGGCCCATTGGTAGATCATGTGAGTCTACATGTGTTTATACAGGTTTGTGTAGCAGGTGGGAGGCTGGAGGGTTGGAGATCCCAGCCCAAACAGACCTCTGGCGCATCACTCAGAAACGCAACCAACACAGACGTCGCGTTTATGAGTGTAACGCGACCACCTGGTATGTCGCGTTTTAGCACCGCTTTACGTGGGCACCGCTGCATGCGCACCGCGTGGTGTATGCAGGAGGCGACGATCCGATACGTCACAATTGAACTTCAGTGTGTTTTGGGCCTCTGCCCTTGGCCGAACGGTGTTCAGTTAAGGGAGAGGGTTGTGGAGGTTTGTTGCGGGATTTTGAGGAGATTTCGGGGTTCTCGCTGTCCGTTCGGCGTGGTTCCAGCGCGAGGAGGAGCTTTGGAGCGCGGGGAACGTCCGTACGACGTTGGATTTACGTTTCATCCGTTGGTAGGGAACTTTTCTACATTTTAGCTTGTATGGCATGTGAGGATTATGGTTTATGAGATTTGGATTTAGAATCATGTGAACATGATAGGAAGCATGCTTAGGGTTCAATTTATATGCTTATTCTCTGCTTTATCTGAATGTGTAGCAATTTATGGTGAATTCCGGAATGAGGTTTTAGGTTTGGGTTCTGTCGTCTGAAAGGCGACGGAACCAGACGTCGCAATTCAGACTGTAAGGCAACGGGTTGGTCCGTCGCAATTCAAGTCGATTGACGTCCACTATGTTGGACTCGATTTAGAATGTGGTCATCTGAGCTCTGCGGTTTTGTGGCCAGTCTGTCTGGTTTCTGTTTTACATTGCTTGGACAGTGTTGGCTATGCAATGTAGAGTCTGTACGGGTCGTGTCGGCTTATATCGTGATTGATAACGAGGGGTTTTACGTGGAAATGTGTGCATAGCAAGTTGGGTTTTAACGCCTTCCGTGGTTACCTCTCCAGTTTGTTACCCAGGCATCGGGTGCTCGGGTTTTGTCCCGGTACAATGAGTACCGTCAAGGTTTGTGTCGTCTTCTTAGACACCCTCACTCCTGAGTTTGAGTTGTACGTCCGGCTGAGGGAAAGACGGCAGGGGGCAACGACTCATGTTTGTGGGTGTGCGGTCGCTTGTAGCGCCCTCGTGGTTAGGGGACGGACACCAGTAGACGTACTGGTCCCCAACTAGTCTTGTTTCCAGTGCCTCACTTTAGGGTTCTCAGCCGGAATCCCTAAAGGTGTCAAGCTTAACCTTGTTGAGGTGGAGCGGTAGTTTGACCTTTCGTCCGTGGCTGCGAGGCTGAGAGGTAGACTTGTGTTGTTTGTCTAGGTCTGTGGCTGGTGTCGCGAACCAGTTCTCATGACTCGTGTGCGGCGTGCCTTTCTTTAGCTTGTACATGCGTACGTGGTTTGCTGTTTATTTAATTACAGCTGTAGCATAATGCGTAGGTGATTATATATTTTAAATGCTTTACAGCTTTGCTCATTGTATCTGTTGTACATTGTGTTTCTCGGCTTTGTGGGAGTTGCCCTACTGAGCTAGTGACTTGTGAGGCTCACCCATTCTTCTTCCAGGGAAGTACTGTCCCTCTTCTAGTTCGGTCAGCACCATAGTAGAGTCGGGCCTTCGTCACAACAGAGTAATACTTTTACTTGTGGAGCCTCGGGGGTTGGTCCCTGGCTGTGGTACTTTGTTTAATGACTATGATATGGAACGGAATATGTACATTTCATGTGAATATATGTGAGAAATAGAATCTTATATGTGTTCAGCGTGTTTCCTTTATATTTTCACGGACATGTGTGGTTGATATCCCTTGCGAGGCTTCGGCCCGATCGCGGGAGGTGGAGTTGTGCTGGGCTCGTTATTGGGTTAACGGGCCTGAACGGCGAGGACCGTTACAGTTGGTATCAGAGCAAGATCCGTGTAAATATAAAGAAACAGGAAATGTACATAGTATGTTCCTTACTATAGTCTACTGCTGGTAGTTGGCCCTGTTTTTGTAATGATATGTTTGTGTGTTGTGCGGATTGGAATGTTTTATGTACAGGTTTATAAATGGCTGATAGGAGAGATTGGGGAGGTGGAGGTGATGAGCCAGAGGAGACCACACATCAGATGATAGAGAGGTTATGGGATAGTATCACCCAGATTTGGACACGGCTAGACCAGCAGCCACCGGTTCAGCCAGTAGGTATAGTACCACCAGTACAGGAGGAGGTAGTATCGGCACCGCTAGCACCACCGTTTGGAGCAGAGGTACCTCCTGTAGTACCTGTACCTCCAGTTGCACCAGTGCGGTCAGCTAGTGTGGAGGAGTCCACGTTGTTAGTGGAGAGGTTCCTGCGGTTGCAGCCACCTACATACTCGGGAGGTCCGAATCCGGATACAGCGGAGCATTGGGTACATAAGATAGAAAGGGTATTTGTTACCATGAGGTGTCCACAGGCTGACAGAATGATATTGGCTACTTACTAGTTGAGAGGATTTGCAAGAGTGGTGGAGACTCGATGCAAACCGTGTTCACCGGAAGAGCAGAAGATACAATCACATGGCCCGAGTTTCTTGAAGTATTCAATACCACCTTCTTTCCGGTGCAAATTCAGCAAGCCAAGAGGGAGCAATTCAGGACACTATGACAAGGAAATTTGTCGGTATTGGAGTATCAGATGAGGTTTATGGCCTTGAGTAGATATGCTCCTTATGTGGTAACCAATAATGTAATGTGGTGGAGTATTTTATTCGGGGGTTGAAGCCGGGGTTGCAAGATGCAGTGACTCCTCTATGTACGGGACGGTGGAGGAAGCAGCTTAAAGAGCAGCAATATTAGAAAGAACAGTGCAAGCAAGGCAGTCCAGCGGATCGGGATCAAGTGGTGGTAGTTTCCGACTTCCACAGCAATCACCGGGTGTTAGCAAAGGCAAGGCACCTTCGGGAGGAGCTTCTACATCGGGCTTTGGCAAGTGGGGAAACAAGCTGAAGAAGATATTTAGAGGCCGAGGAGGTGGCAGGCAGCAAGGATTTCAACAGGGCCGAGACTATAAGCCGGAGGTGGAAGAATCTCAGCAAAGCACAGCTAGGCAGCCCGCAGAGTTTAGATGTTATAATTGTGATCAGCTGGGGCATTTGGCGAGGAACTGTCCATATCCAAGAAGAGGCACTTATGGTAGAGGGGTACCACAGCAGCAGCAGCAGCAGCCATTCCAGCAGCCACCAGCTGAGCGAGGTAGGGGTACACCTTACCAGAGGGGACGAGGACGAGTGATGGTGATTATAAGGGCCCAAGCGGAGGCGTCGAATCTGATTGAAGGTATTATACCACTTCTTGAATTTTCTACTAGAATGTTAATTGATCCAGGTGCATCACACTCTTTCATTTCTGAAGACTTTATTGATAGTATGGTACATCCATTTGAGGAGAGGCAGTGTGAGCTTATGGTAGAGGTCCCTTCCGAGATTTCATCCTTACTACATGTTATTTGGATGTGGTTCCCATTATGATCCAAGATAATCAGTTGCCAGCAAGATTGTATGCACTACAGTTAAAGGAATATGATGTGATATTGGGCATGGATTGGTTGGAAGCATATGGAGCAGTGATAGATTGCTGAAAGAAAAGAGTAAGGTTTAGCCATCCAGGAGGCAGTATGTTTGAATTTCAAGATATGCCATTCTATACCCCTAAATTTATCATTTTTGCTCTTAAGGCTAGGAAGTTGATTAATGCAGGGTGTGTAGCCTATTTGGCATTGGTTATCTTGGTTGAGGCAGGTAAGACAGTAGATATGGTACCTATTGTTAGAGAGTTTGTAGATGTATTCGCAGATGAGTTACCAGGTTTGGCACCACATAGAGAGGTGGATTTTACAGTAGAGTTGCAGCCGAGTAGTATGTCTATTTCCAAGGCACCATACAGGATGGCACCTGCAGAATTGAAAGAGTTGAAGAAGCAGTTACAAGAATTACTTGAAAAAGGTTTTATTTGGCCTAGTCACTCACTATGGGGAGCACCAGTTTTGTTTGTTAGAAAGAAGGATGGCAGCCTCAGAATGTGTATTAATTATTGCCAGCTGAATCAAGTCACAATAAAGAACATGTATCCACTTCCACGAATTGATGACTTGTTTGATCATTGCAGCCGGCAAGGGTGTTCTTCAAGATAGATTTGAGATCGGGGTACCATCAGTTGAGGATCTGGGAAGAAGACATTGACAAAACGACATTTAGAACAAGGTATGGGCATTATGAGTTTGTGGTTATGTCATTTGGGCTAACCAATGCACCGACAACATTATGAATTTG
The DNA here is from genome assembly GCA_014218235.1 of Colocasia esculenta. NCBI lineage: Eukaryota > Viridiplantae > Streptophyta > Magnoliopsida > Alismatales > Araceae > Colocasia > Colocasia esculenta. The sequence continues at coordinate 119,818,142 of CM024762.1, forward strand.
ATGAACAAGATCTTCCACCCTATCTAGATCGATTTATTGTGGTATTTATTGATGATATCTTAGTATATTCAGCCTTAAAAGAAGAACATGCAACTCACTTGAGAGTTACATTGCAGACATTGAGGGAGCATCAGCTTTATACAAAATTCAGTAAGTGTGAGTTTTGGTTGAAAGAGATTCAGTTTTTGGGGCGTCATTTTAGGTGAAGGTGTTGTAGTTGATCCAACAAAGGTGGAAGCCGTTATGAAATGAGAGGAACCAAAGTCAATACCAGAGATCATGAGTTTTCTTGGGTTGGCAGGTTACTACAGACGGTTTATCCAGGATTTCTCCAAGATTGCAGCACTAATGACAAGACTTACCAGGAAGGAGTACCATTTGTTTGGTCATCCGATTGCAGGCGTAGTTTTATGGAGTTAAAGAAACAGCTCACTTCAGCATCAATATTGGAAATTCCGTCAGGTCGAGGTGGTTTTGTGCTATATACAGATGCCTCTAGTAGAGGACTTGGGGCTGTGCTTATGCAGCATGGAAAGGTGATGGTTTATGCGTCAAGACAATTGAAGCGGCACGAGGAGAATTACCCTACACATGACTTAGAATTGGCAGCGGTTGTGTTTGCATAGAAGATATGGCGGCATTACTTGTATGTGAGAGGTTTGAGATCTTCACGGATCACAAGAGTAGAAGTATATCTTCTCATAGAAAGATTTGAATTTGAGGCAGCGCAGGTGGATGACATATTTAAAGGATTATGATTTCAGTTTAGCATATCATCCAGGCAAGGCAAATGTGGTTGCAGATGCTTTGAGCAGGAAGACAGTTATGAGTCACATGATGATGAGAGAATGGAAGTTGTATGAAGATGTGGCGGAAAATTCCTTGATTGTTCTAAGTAGCCAGCGGAGAGTAGTGTTAGCTAGTAGTACAGTGGAGCCATCTTTGTATGGGCAGATTATAGAGGCACAAAATGTAGATGATCACTTGGCTGATATTGTGAAAATGGAAGATGTCACCATAGATGATGATTGTGTGGTCCAGTTCAGACACAGATTGTATGTTCCAAGTGAAGTTGGTGTAAAGCAGAAAGTGTTAGAGGAAGCACATCGGTCCAAGTACACCATTCACTCGGGAAGCACAAAGATGTACCAAGATTTGAAGAAATATTTTTGGTGGCCGAATATGAAGAAGTAGATAACAGAATTCATAGCAAGATGTTTAGTATGCCAGCAGATTAAAGTAGAGCATCAAAGGCCAGGTGGTTTGTTGCAACCATTACCAATACCGCAATGGAAGTGGGATGACATACCCATGGACTTTGTTACAGGTTTACCCAGGACGGCTTCAGGTCATAATGGCATTTGGGTTTTTGTTGACAGATTGACAAAGGTATGCAGATTATTAGCTGTGAGCATGTCACTGGCAGTAGACAGGTTGGCTAGATTATATGTGGATATAATTGTGCCGTTGCATGGAATTCCAATCACTATTGTTTCAGACAGGGATCCCAGGTTTACTTCTAGTTTATTGAGAAGTTTGCAGCGGGTTGGGCACATAGTGAGATATAGTTCAGCATGCTATCTCCAAACCGATAGATAAACGGAAAGGACAATCCTGACCATTGAAGATATGTTGCGAGCATGTGTTTAGTTTGGGGAGGCGGATGGGAGCAGCATTTAGGTATGGTTGAATTTGCCTACAACAACAGCTATCACACAAGTATCGACATGGTACCATACGAGGCACTTTATGGAAGACCTTGTAGAACACCATTGAATTGGCATGAGGTAGGTGAAAGGCAGGTAATGAGACCGGAATTGGTGCAGCAATGTGCAGAAATGGTAAAGTTCATTAAAGAGAAGCTTCAAACGGTGCAAAGCAGACAAAAGAGTTATGCACATACATGACACATGCCTCTACAGTTTGAAGTCGGCGACTATGTGTTTTTGAGGGTTTCTCCAACCAAGGGTGTATTGAGGTTCAACAAGAAGGGTAAGTTGAGTCCCAGGTATGTGGGTCCGTTCTAGATTTTGGAAAGGATTGGTGAGACAACGTACAGGTTGGAGCTTCCAGCAGATTTCACGGATGCCCACGATGTGTTCCACGTCTCGATGCTTAGAAGGTATATTCGAGATCCCTCCCAGATAGTCAGCTATCAGCGAGATGATTTGAAACCGGATATGTTCATGCCAGAGTATCTAGTGTTAATTACAGGCCGCCGAACACAGAAATTAAGAAATGAAGACATTGAGTTGGTAAAGATTAGATGGGAGGACATGCAGGGTGGTGAAGATACTTGGGAGTTGGCCGATGAGATGTACAAGACGTATCCATACTTCTTTGAGTAAGTGTTGAATTCTTTTTAGATGATAGTTTTATATACATTGATCTGTTAATTGCGCTTATTCCTTTAATTTCGAGGACGAAATTCTTTTTAGGTAATAGTAATGTAATAACTGGTACGTCCTGATCGTAGTTTACCGGGTTTAGGGGCCAATGTATGGCTCATTGGTAGACCATGTGAGTCTACATGTGTTTATATATGTTTGTGTAGCAGGTGGGAGGCTGGAGGGTTGGAGATCCCAGCCCAAATTGACCTCTGGCGCATCACTCAGAAACGCGACCAACACAAACGTCGCGTTTATGAGTGTAACGCGACCACCTGGTACGTCGCGTTTTAGCACCGCTTTACGTGGGCGCCGCTGCATGCGCGCCGCGTGGCGCATGTAGGAGCGTCGGGGTTTAATTGCGATGGCGGGGTACGTCGCGTTTTGAAACGTGACGGCCTGATACATCGCGATTCAACTTCAATGTGTTTTGGGCCTCTGCCCTTGACCGAATAGTGCAGTTGCACTGTTCAGCTAAGGGAGAGGGTGATGGGAATCGAAAATGTGCACCAAAGAATCCATGGGCCACTTGTTTATTTTGTTTGGCCCATTAGAGCCCCACTTGATGTAATTTTGTCTTTTAGAATTTTATGTATTTAGAAAGGGTTGTTTTGGTCTTTTGGGCCCTTGGTAGGTGAGAAGGGCCATGTGGTCTTTAAATACATGAACCCTCCACGTTTTGGATGATGAAAATGTTTTGAAAAAAAAAAAATGACCTAGGCTTTTCAGCTCAAAGGGGTGCGCCCCTGTCTTCCTCCCTTCTTCCCGCCTCTTCCCGACTTCTTCCTCCTTCCCTTCCTCCCCTATCTTCGTCCCCCATCAGAGGGTTGTGGAGGTTTGTTGTGGGATTTTGAGGAGATTTCGGGGTTCTCGCTGTCCGTTCGGCGTGGTTCCGACGCGAGGAGGAACTTCAGAGCGCGGGGAACGTCCGGACGGCGTTGGATTTGCATTTCATCCGTTGGTAGGGGAACTTTCCTACGTTTTAGCTTGTATGTCATGTGAGGATTAGGGTTCATGAGATTTGGATTAAGAATCATGTGAACATGATAGGAAACATGCTTAGGGTTCAATTTATATGCTTATTCCCTGCTTTATCTGCATGTGTAGCAATTTATGGTGAATTCCGAAATGAGGTTTTAGGTCTGGGTTTTGTCGTTTGAAAGGCGACGGAACCAGACATTGCGATTCAGACTGTAAGGCGACGGGTTGGTCCGTCGCGATTCAAGTCGATTGGCGTCCACTGTGTTGGACGCGATTTAGAATGTGGCCACCCGAGCTCTGGGGTTTTGTGGCCAGTCTGTCTAGTTTCTGTCCTACATTGCTTGGGTAGTGTTGGCTATGCAATGTAGAGTCTGTACGGGTTGTGTCGGCTTATACTGTGATTGATAGCGAGGGGTTTTGCGTGGAAATGTGTGCATAGCAAGTTGGGTTGTAACGCCTTCTGTGGTTACCTCTCCAGTCGGTTACCCAGGCACCGGGTGCTCGGATTTTGTCCCAGTACAAGAGTACTTTCAAAGTTTGTGTCGTCTTCTTGGACACCCTCACTCCTGAGTTTTAGTTGTACGTCCGACTGAGGGAAAGACGACAGAGGACAACGACTTGTGTTTGTGGGTGTGCGGTCGCTTGTAGCGCGCTCGTGGTTGGGGGACGGACACCAGTAGATGTACTGGTCCCTAGCTAGTCCTGTTTCCAGTGCCTCACTTTAGGGTTCTCGGTCGGAGTCCCTAAAGGTGTCAGACTTGGGCCTGCAGAGTGTGGTGTTGGTTTGTCTTCACAGTTCTTGACCTTGTTGAGGTGGAGCGGCAGCTGGACCTTTCGTCCGTGGCTGCGAGGTTGAGAGGTAGACTTGTGTTGTTTGTCCGGGTCTGTGGTTGGTGACGCGAACCAGTTCTCGTGACTCGTGTGCGGTGTGCCCTTCTTTAGCTTGTACACGCGTACATGGTTTGCCGTTTATTTAATTACAGTTGTAGCATCATGCGTAGGTGATCATATATTTTAAATGCTTTACAGCTTTGCTCATTGTATCTGTTGTACATTGTGTTTCTCGGCTTTGGGGGAGTTGCCCTACTGAGCCAGTGACTTGTGAGGCTCACCCCTTTTTCTTCCAGGTGAAGGAGAGCAGGAGGGTTCCCGTCCCTCTTCTAGTTTTGGTTAGCACCGTAGTGGAGTCGGGCCTTCGTCAGAAGCAAAGTAATACTTTTACTTGTGGAGCCTCGGGATTTGTCCCTGGCTGTGGTACTTTGTTTAATACTATGATATGGAACGAAATATGTACATTTTATGTGAATATATGTGAGAAATGGAATCTTATATGTGTTCAGCGTGTTTTCTTTATATTTTCACGGACATGTGTGGTTGATATCCCTTGCGAGGCTTCGGCCCGATCGCGGGAGGCGGAGTCGTGCCGGACTCGTTATTGGGTTAACAGGCCTGAACGGCGAGGACCTGCACACTATAATTACTAAATTGCCTTTTCATCCAAGTGGCAATGTGATGAAGACCTTTTGGACACGTGGCAGCCCAGGATGCTTTCTAGGTTTCTGTACACATTCCCTTCACGTAAAAAGGGACTGCATGGAGGCTATAAAAGCTCTTATCTTTGTTCTGAAGAAGAAGCGCCCAACGAGCAATCCAGAGCCAGCAAGCCTCCAGCCTTCCAACAATTACCTCCAAAGGGATTGTTTTGGGTTTCCAGCGTCGGCGACCCTCGGCAGCAGCGATTCCATCGTTATGGTTTGGAGATGAGGAGTGTGATTGTTAGTGGCATTTATTTGAGATGTTGTGAGGCCCATGAGAGCTTTCTTATTTTTAGATGTATTTTGGGGATTCTTTTGGGTTATTTGTGAATGTGGGACATGGCTGTCTTTTTATCTTTTGTTCTGAGGACATATTGGTCCAATGGGTAGATGAACAGTAGGGTTTCTGTCCTATATATATACTTGTAAAGAACTCTTTTGGGAGGAATGTAATAGAAGAATCAGAAAGGAATGTTTTCTTGCGGATGAAGACGCCTTGAAGTGTGCGCTTTATGTCTCTTCTTCCCGAGATCCCCCCCTTCCTCCTGTTTCGTCTTCCATCTTCTTCCCCATTTCGTCTGTTTGCTGTTCGCACCTTCCAACTTTGTCTTCTCTTCTCCCGAGTCCGTCTCCCCTTCTTCCTGCGCGGTTCCCCCATCCCCCCACTTCTTTTGCTCCCGTGTTCTCTTTTCTTCCTGTTTTCTCTCTCCCAGCCCTACTGCTTTCTTCCTCTCCTCTCACTCTTCCACTCCCCCCCCCGTACAACCCCTACGCGTTTTCGTTCCCCCTCACTGTTGACCTTCTCCTCCCCTTTCGGAGCCCTGCGCGACACCCCCCCTGCACCGGTTCCACATCCCCGCACTCCCCCTCCCGGTAGTCCTCCTCTCCTTCTCGCTACTCCCTCTCACTCTTGCGGAACGCCACCTCTCTCCCCCTCCCGTGCGCTCTCCTTCTTCTCCCGGAAACCCCCCTGCGCCGGTTCCTCGTCCCCGTGCTCCCTCTAGCCGCGCGCGCAGGCCCCTGCGCCGCACGTGCCAGGCCTCCCCCCTCCATCGCCTCCTCGTGGTTCCCTCGCGCGGGCGTGGCGAGCGACCCCACTCCCCGCCGTGCAGCTCCTGCGCAACGCACGCCAGCGACGCGTGGCGCCTCGCTGCTCCGCCCCCAACCATGCCGGACTATGCGTGGTTCTGTTCCGGCTCCCCCTCGTGCAGGCGTCCCGAAGACTACCCGCCACCCCTCGATGCCGCAGGCCACCCCGATCCAATCGGATCAGCCCCGTGTGGACTTCCCCAGTGCGCCAACTACTGCGTGGGTTGACCCTGTCGTGAGGCCCAGTTGTGATCAGATCGACGGAGCCATCCCCGCTGTGCCGCCTCTGTTCGAGTTTGGCTCGCGATGACCGGGGCATGACCAGTGACGCGGATGAGCGGGCCAAGCATCGAGATCGTCGGCGGCTCCTTCCGACTGTACGTGTATCTCCCAGTACTCCCATACGTGTACGCCCAACCGTTGCGGCCAAGACTCCGCCCCGTCAGCACCCCAGTTGGCCCGTTGCCGCGCCCCGGAGCGTGCGTCGTCCCGACCCGCTGGTCGCCGAGATCGCAGCGCTTTCGCTGTCCCCGATTGCGCCCCACGCCCAATCGAGGCTCGCCTCCTCCGACGAATCAGCGGCCTAAAGGTTCTCTCCTTCTCCCCTGCTCTTTTCATATCCCGTCGAATCTGTCGTCGTGCATGAGAGGTAGGGATCCTAGCTTGCTGTGATATCGTTGTCGGACTGTGTTACGTGAGCATCCATGTTATCCTGTTAGCGCTATTTTTGAGATTATTAGCTGTGTGATTGATGCCTTAGCTGTGTGGTAGTTCTATCTACCGCCGATCCGACACTTTTTTGCTGCGTGGGACGACTCTTCAGCTTTGTAGTTTTCTGTTATAAACATGTATATCATGCTTTGAAATTGCTTGTGGACCATGTGCATTTGGAAAGATCTTGCTGTTACATTGTGGCTGGACATTTACTGGTTAGGTGTGTTGCATTTCGAGTCGGTCGTCCCGCATCACCAAAGCCTTCGGTTCTCAACTAGAAACCCCACAAAACCATCTTATTTTATTAACCCACGATTACACATATCCGTTAACTCATTCAGGAATCACATATACATGCTAACTCATGTTTTTCATACTTTAAAACGATCAAATGACACAACCAATCGAGAAAGCCTCCCTACCAATACGGAGAACACAAAGAATGATGCACCGACGATGTTTTCATGCTCCAAACGTCCTCTTCGCGTGGAAACTGCGTCAAAACTAAAACTCTTGAGCCATAATCGCCCAGAGCACCTGCAACAGCTCCTTCCTCGGCCACAGCTCTGTTTGGCCGACAAAGCTAAACTTAACCCAATCGAAAGCCAGAATGCGTCAACGTGAACCATTGCGTTAAGAATGTGACGCACCAGGGGGACGTGTTCACAATGACCGCGTCATGCGTCCGCTCCATGCGCGCCACGCGTCGCACAAACGGACAAAGCATCGAAAACGGCGGCAATGAGAACGTGCCGTAGTGGTCCGTCGCATTAAGAACGCATCGCCCACCCCTGTCGCATTCTCGAATGGAGAACTAGTGGGCTATGTGGGGTCAAATCTCCGGCCCACGCACCTATGCAACACACCAAGGCCACAATCATGGCCCAATTGCCATACATTGGCCCAACGCACTACACTAAAACCATTAAACTCGGATCCGAACGATTGTATTGCTACACATATCCCTTTGAAAGCAGGTCTCAGGCGGCGCGGGCCGTATGGGGTGGATAGGGAGACACTGTGCGGGGCTCTGCAGTTTCATACGAGGAACATGGTATCGGGTAAGTTACGGGTAAGCCCGATGGCCCGAAGTAGCCCGTCTAGAGCTTTAGACGATCCACTGCAGCGGTGGGCTGCACCTAAATTTGAAAGGCCCGCCTCTGAGGAAGGCTGTACATCTTCTTCCTCTAGCCAGTTGCTGCGACGCCGTAGGTTAGGCAGCGCCTGCACGTGAGCCACCGGGGACTCCTTTTGATCTTCTGCCCTCCACATCTTCACTACAAACACTTTGCCGACTAGTTCCACCATAATCACTCCCGGAAGATTTGCCAGACTTGGGGCGTGGATGGTAGCACTCATTGCTAGTCTCGTCCAAGTTCTGTGAAGCCCAGGACCCCCTGTCCAGCACTCTGATCTCCTTGTTGAGAAATTGAATGATTGAATCCAGTCCTTATCGTAGAGAATAATCGGGACACCCCTCCAAGACATGGAAGGTAGGATCGAAATCGGATTGGGATCGCCAGGCGCCGATCCGATTCGGATCGGATCACATGATCCCATGGACCTAAGGGAAGTCTGGCCGATCTTGGATCGGCCAAAATTTTTTTTTTGGGGGAGGGGTGGGAGAATTGTGAAAAATTCAGAAAAAATCAGGAAAAAATAGCAAAAATCTGGTAAGTTGAAAGAACTAACATTTGCATTAAAAATCAATCATACATGCATCCATAGTATATGAAACATAAGACTTTGTGTATTATTATTACTATAATAATACAAGGAAAGCATAAAATATTAAAGACTTTGTATATTATTTACGTGAATATCATTTACTTAAGATATTACATGTAAATAAGGAAGCCCCCCATTTGAATCTAATAAAAATATCAGAAAAATAATCTCTTACCAATAAAAAGTCAACTCTTACATCTAAGAAGAAAACTGCGATTTTGGTGATTCCATCAAAATAACGACTTTCTAATCTCTCATATTTTGACCTATCTAAAAGTTTCATAATTCAAATAAACCCAATAAAATACTAAAAATCCAAAGTTCGATAAAAAAAGTCAACGTGCATATGACTTCTCCAAGGGAGCCATTCTCTTATTGACTGAGACTTAGTTGCTGTCAGTAGGGAGTGGCTCTCTTGGAGAAGTCATATGCACGTTTATCTTTTTTTATTATCATACTTTGAATTTTTAATATTCTATTAGATTTATTTGAATTATAAAATTTTTAGATAAGCCAAAATATGAGGGATTAGTAAGTCACCATTTTGATGGAATCACCAAAATCGTAGTTTTCTTCTTGGATGAGAGAGTTGACTTTTATTGGTAAGAGATATGATTTTTTTGATATTTTTATTAGATTCAATTAAGAGGTACTTCTTTGTTTACATGTAATATCTTAAGTAACATTTACTTAAATGATATTTAGGTAAATAAGTAAGAGAATCGCCTTGCATCGGTCTGGAATCGGCCGATCCTTGTTCAATCCAGTCGATCCTACTCGATTTTGGCTGATCTAGCTGGAAGTCTTGCCGATTCAAGGACTTCCCCCCAGACTTGGATCCTCATGCTGCGATCAGATCCTGGATCGGCCAATTCTGGGCCGATCCCACTGATTTTGCCTTCCATGCTCCAAGACTACCTTAAACCTCCTCTTCTCCAGGCTAGGGAAGGTTCCTAGGTGAAGACCTCACGATTCGAGTTTCAACACTGCCTCCACAACCCTCAAGAAGCTTGTATCCAACGCACTACGAGTTCCCTCCTTAGTTTGTCCCAAGGCGAGGAAGCAATCCTGGCCTACCTGCAACATTGTCCACCCCCCTCTAGTCACCTTGCAAAGCCCGCACTGAACCTTCTCCACTGAGACATTCCTCTCCAAGACCGAAGCTACTAGACATCGTTGGAGCTACTTCAGCCTGCCCTGTAGGGGCGCAGTCGGAAAAGCTCTGACGTCGATCTAGCGCCTACCTCCCATCCATAGCCGATTGGGAGGCTTGGGGCCCCTCACCACCGAAGCGTACGTCCGAGAGAATGCCGACGACAGACCCTGGGACTTCGAGCAAGAGCCGTCGAAGATGACTTCTAAGCCCGCATCGGAAGCACTTCGAAGGGGTGCTGTCGGTTGCCGGCCAGGCAGGGACCCCCCCCCCCCACCCCACAGGCCATTGCTCTCACGTAGGGCTGTAAACGGATCCGGATAATATCCGGATCCGATCCGAATCCGTATCCGATTAAGCATATCCGTATTCGTTTAACAGATATCCGACGGAGCGGATTCGGATACGGATATTATCCGAATATTAAACGGAGCGGACGCGGAAATGGGAGATCCGCTCCGTTTAAGATCCGATCCGAAATCTAAATTAATTCTGACCATCAGATCTTCCATCTAAATTATCTAATGGTCCATATGTAACAATAACATATAAAATAATATCCTAAAAAATAAAACCCTACCCGACCCCCCTCTCCCCCCCCCCAAACCCAAATCGCGGCGGCCTTGCTTCCTGGCCTTTCTCGCGCCCCCCCCCACCTGGTCTCTCTCTCTCTCTCTCCCCTCCGACGACACCCCCCCACCCCCCCCCCCCCCATCTGCCCCCGCCGGCGCCCCCCCTCCGACATCACCCCTCCGGCCCTCCCCCTCAGTCCTCCCTCCCTCCCTCTGTACCTCCCTCCCTCCCCCCTTCCGGCGGCCCCCCCCCCCCCCCCCCCCACCTGGCCTCTCTCTCTCTCTCTCTTTGCCCCCTCCGGCGGCCCCCCCCATCTGCCCCCGCCCCCCCTCCGCGGCCCCCCCCATCTCCGCTTGGACGCTGGACGAGGAAAGAGCCTGCTCTCACTCTGCAGGCCGGGGGCATCGGCGCAGTACTAGAAAGAGCAGCGGTAGTTGCTCCAGCAAGGGCGGGGAGACGATGACTGCATGAGGCGGCTCCACCATCTGTGTCCCCTCCCCTCCCCTCCCCATATGTTGGGCTTTCATGACCAGACCCTCTCTCTCTCTCTCTCTCTCTCTCTCTCTCCTGCGACACCCCCCATCTGCCCCCGCCCCCCCTCCGAAGGCACCCCTCCCCCTCAGTTGTTTTCATATTTTCGAACCGGATAATATCCGGATCCGCTCCGGATCCGATTATTATCCGACTAAGATATCCGCTCCGTATCCGAATTTTATTCGGAGCGGATACGGATTATCCGATTAAATATTCGGAGCGGACACGGAAACCCATATCCGCTCCGTTTACAGCCCTACTCTCACGGAACCTCAGAAAAATCCGAGAGTTTCTCTCTCTAGAAAAGTCTAGAGAGAGAGATGATAGTGCTTGGCTTTATAAAGGGTCATGAGCAGGTCCAGCAGAGAAGCAAGAGAGGAAAGAAAACCTCACTGATACATTTCACCAATTGGGGTAGGAAAGGCTACCATTGCCTTCCCCCCATGCTGCGCCCTCTTTCTCTATATTAAGGGGGGCTGCACCCCTGCTTCCAAGGCAGAAAAAAGAGAAGAAAAACACAGGAAAAAGAGGTGAAGAAAGCGGAGAAGAAGAAGAGAAAGAGAAGAAGAAAGGAAGGTAGCCAGGTCAGCACCTAGAAGGAGAAGAAAAAAAGAGGAAGAGAAAGCCAACCCCAAAGGGATCAGCGCAGGGAAAAATCCAAAAAATGTTGTCCCTGCGCGCTGAGGGTAGGGACTGCAGGTTTGCAGTAAAACCCCTGCAAATTAATTAATTCATCAAGACCCTTCTTAAGTTGTACAAATTTGCTCGATGTGATATTTGATCCATGAAGTATATGAAGAAAGGATGTCTTTTTTAGCTTGTGAAAATATGAGCACATGAATATCCTTAGTTCTGCGATGATTGCAATAATAACCTGAACTCTTCAGAAATTGTGATAATACTCAAATTTCTGGATCAATTCAGACTGACCATGTGATCATATGGATTATTCCCCGAAGAGAGTTTATGCAGCTTGATTTGATCCATGAAATATCAAAAAAAAGAGAAGGGCCAGTCTTTTTTTAAAGCTTTTGAACATATGATCACCTCAATATCCTTATTTTTGGGAAAATTGTCATAATATCCTGAGCTTCTCAGAAATTGCAATAATATTCAAATCTCTGGTTAATAAACTAATCGGTCCACATCGAGCATGTAATTATATGAATTGTTCCTTAAAGGGGGTAGTTTATACACTTTTAAATGGAACATATAAACAAAGGAATGACATAAACAGCATTATAGCCTATGAAAGAAGTTAAATGAGCAGAGCATGTCACTTAAATATCCGAATAAAAAAAGGGGCAATATATACCCTAACAATGAATGAGCATGAAAATAAATCAGTGGACAAGGAAACAACATTAAGTTTTTTTTATACTCTCCTTTATTTCCAAGTTTCTTTTCCAATCAGCTAGATTATGGGCTGTCACATGGTGGTTAATCAGGGTGTTCGATTATGTGATCGATGTAATTAACATCAATTCTTGTTGATGGGGAGAGGTGAAGGATACAAGTCTACATTAGCAGGTCTGGTTCAAAACACAAAAAAAACTATAAATAAAGAAAATTGAATCATGAGAGAATCCATGTTAATAAAGATTTTCTTTTTCTCTCACGAAAAAACACATCTCTGTGCCATCATTCCATCCATTTGTCAATCTCCGTCTCTAGCTAATTCCTTCCCAGTTGATTGCTAAGGGTGCCAGTTCTAGAACAATCATCTTTAGGTTTCAGCTTAGACCTACTTGGTAGTTGGAATTTTTTTCCCATTTCCTTATAACTAGTTGGAAATATAAAGTCACCCCTAAAACCTACCCATTGAGGGGATAAGGGCAACACTATATAAGGATAGATCCACTCTCAAATTAGCCAATATGGGAGTATTCCACAAAGGTCATGCAGATCTTAATGAGATGACATGGAGTCCACAAACGGAAGAATGAAAACCTGCTCTGACCCATGAACACACCGCAGATTTGTGATTTTTACATGGTATCAGACCATGAGCGGGGGACCAACCAAGTCCTTTCCACCTCCGCCTTGGGTTGGGCCTAGACCCATGCTTTGATATCATATTGGGAATATACGACCATCCTCAAAACCTAGGCACTGAGGGGACAAAGGAAACACTATACAAGGACAAGCCCACTCTCAAATTAGCCGATATGGGACTATTCCATACCCCCCGCACGTGCTGCCTCACATAGGGCAAATGTCGCATGGATCATAATGGGATAAAGTGGGGTCCACGACCAAAAGAATGAAAATATGCTCTGATACTATGCTGGAAATATAGTCACCCCTAAAACCTAGGCATTGAGGGGACAAGGGCGACACGATATCAGGACAGGTCTACTCTCAAATTAGCCGTTATGGGACTATTCCACAATAACCATTACTTGCTCAAATGTCACGAGACCTAATTCATAAGGATGTTGTTGTTTTTTTTTTTTTTGTTTCCTGAAAGTGGGTGGGACAACATGTATATTAAAATGAAAGAAATTTGCTAGAATAGGTGTGCCAAAACAAATCACCCCCAAAACCCCTATACAACCAGACCACACCAAGGTGTGAAAGGACTAACCCCCCCCCCCCCCCCCCACACACACACACACAAAGAGTAGATGTGGATGAATTAACATTCGAAAGAATCACCACCCATTCCTTCACCCTTGCCCAAACAAAATGTAAAAGAGTTTCCTGCACTCTTAACTCCCTCTTGAAGATGCAGTGGTTCTGCTCACTCGATAGCACCCATAAAGTGGCATGAAGGACAAGCCAATAGATAGTCCTATCTGGCTTTAGGGGCCATGGCCTGTCCCACTCCTGAAGCAAAGAACAAAAAATCACCCCGCAAGGTGATTGTACAGCTGGTCCTCTAGGTAGTAGGTAATCCCCCTCCACACCCACTGAGAGTACGAGCAACCCACAAAAAGGTGATCCAGCGGCTCCTTCTCGGTCCCACAGAGACAATAGGTTGGACTTTAGTCCTGCAAAAAATGGGCCAATCTGTCCCTAGTGGGAAGCCTCCCCTGGGAAATCTCCAAACCAAGAGCTTGACTTTGAGAGGATTTGTCGGTCTCCACACTTCCTGAAGAAAGCCATAATGCGCGCCCCCATCCAAGCAAACTGCACAAGTTGACTTGACTGAAAAGGTATCTTTCTTCCCCCATCTCCAGATCCAAGCATCCTCTCCATCCTGTGGGTGGAAGGGAAGGAGCAAGGATAGGAGACACTGGAGCTCCCCCCCCTCCTCTTGAGAGAAGTCACGCTTAAAGGTCAGGACCCGGGAGCCCCCAGGGATGTGCTGATCAAAGGCCTTAGCCACCATGCCAATGGGAGCCACCGAAATAGCAAATAGATTGGGGAACAAGAACTCCAATGTGAAGTCCCCTCACCATCTGTCCTTTGAGAAGAGGCACTTATGAGTTATGACCATCTCCTTGTTGGACCTGAACACCCGCCAAGGATCTTGATAGGTATCCAATGATCAATCATGCTGCGTAAATGGAGAGACCTATTGAATAGAAGCATCCTCACAACTTAAGCTGTCGGATTTCCAGCAAACATGTGCAAGCTGAGTTGGGTTATGAGACATCAGCAGTAACTCCGAATGAGGGTTGATGCATATATGGCAACTAGACTATTTGCAGGCTTGTGGCAATAATTGAGGACAGTTGTTGTGCTCTTTATCTACATGGCATTTAAGTGGAAAGGCCTCTTTACATGTGTGACAAAGACAAACGCATCCAATACTTCTCCATTGACATTGTGGGACTACATGTCCTTTCATGGTTCAATGATCACTTCCATGATAGTTAGTTCTATTCATCTCATTTAGAAACTGTATAAAGTTAAACACATGCTGAATTTAATTTGTGAATAAAGTGATTAAACATATTAAAGAGCAGTTCGAAGCCAGCACTTCTTGTTTTACGTTCTTTCTTTAGTGAAGATGCATGGCCAATTTCAGCTTTCTCATGTTTAATGTTAGTTGTTGCTCATGTAACAGCATGTATCTTCTACAGGCATCCTTGATAAAGTAGGTATTGAGCCTCAAATTCAGCGGATTGGTAAATATAAAAGTGCTGGTGATCAGATAGCTCGTAGAAGCATGTCAAAAGAGAACTGTGAGGTGCTGACAACATTACTTGATGACATTTATGGAAATTGGCTGGATACTATTTCTGCCACTCAAGGTATTGAAGACTTCACATGCAAGATATTAAGATTTTGCTGTATCTAGGTCAACTAAGTGGCTTTTCTTTCTTTCCAATTCAGGAAAGAGAAAGGATGAAATTGAAAATTTTCTCAACTCAGGAGTTTACCAAGTGGAAAGACTGAAAGAAGAAGGTTGGATAACAAACATACTCTATGACGATGAGGTGAAAACTTTTGTTCAGTCTGGTGCTCATCTATGGACTAAATAGCATATCACTCACAGGCTACCCTTTTGCATGAGTGGTGCTACTTAGAGGAAATATAGATTATACCACTAACTTTATTGCACAATTAGAAGTGTGTAAAAGCTAATAAGGTAAAGAGGAGAGGTTCCTATTCAACCAAAACAGCTAGAAATTACAAGGTTCTACGGATTTTATTCCATTCCGGTAAACTGACTTTATGAATAAATGATACCAACTGTGAAGAAGTATGATAGTCTTTCATTGTGCTTCCTCTAGAGAGTAGAGACTACAGCAGATAGCATGAGGAAGAGGCTGGGTTGTCATGCAAGTAGCAACTTCTTTGCACATGCTCTTGTGTTTTCTTGAGAAAAGAGTCTCATCACATGAATTCTCTCACGATTTTGGTTTTCTTTGTTCATTTGTTTTTGTGTTTTTTTGGGCCAGGCCTACTGATGTAGGCTCGTGTCCTTTGCCTCCCCATCAACATAAGTTGATGTTAATTACATCAATTGCATAATCGATTACCCTTGATTAACCACCACGACACCCATAATCCAGCTAATTAGAAAAGGAATTTTAAGAAAAAAAGGAATTTCTAAAAAAGACATTTAATTGCATTATCGTTGCCTATTAATTAATTTGTTTGTTCATTCATCATCTCCGTGTATAACTGCGCCTCTTTTTTTTGTCCGAATATTTGAATAATATACCTCTCTTATTTAACCTTTATCATATTGTTGTTTCTCCTTATTCACATATCAAAATTCTTTATTTTTAATCATATTCCTTCCATTGTTGCTGGAGATCATCATTTCAAAAATATGATCACCGAAGCACAGAACCTTGGTCGTACAATCCTTCCACTAACTCCTAAAGAAATCCTTACTAAATATTTAGATGAGTTAGTGGTTGAGATGGAAGCAGATGTGAAGAAATTAGAGCCACATTGGGATATACATGGTGTTCTCTTCTATGTAATGGATGGACTGGACCCACTAGAATATCTATCATTAATGATGCGGGATAGAGTGTGGACAGTGGAAGAAGTAAGGAAGGATCACCGGAGTCTCACCGGAGAGGGGGATAGAAGGCGGGAGTGTAGGCTTCGTGCTATGGTTTGCCGGATCGAATCGAATCGGTCCGATTCGGCTAAATAAGATCGAATCAAGAGAAACCCGATTTGCCCGATTCCCATCCAATTCCCATGCAAATCGGTCCGATTGGCGCGAATCGTGGTGGATTAGGAAAAACCTGATACGCCCCGATTCCCCGATGAGGCGAACCTTGCTTCGCGCCCGCCCCTTCACATGGACCACCTTGGGGTGGAACTTCTTCTCAAAGCTTCTGTCTTCTCCATCGTAGAGATCAAAGACAATTTCTTATTTCATTCAATCAATCAATCAATAATATCAAAATAGAGCAATACATGTGTTTATATAGGTTTGGGCTATTCCTAATCCTAATAGACTTCAATAAAGATAGACTTCTATCCCTAGTAAGACTTAACAAATTAGAGACATAAAGAAAGGAAAATACAAAATCCTACCCAAATAAGACTTGACTCAAATAAAGAAATGCAAAAATACATAATAAAAAGCTAATTGGACTTTAATTTGACTCTTTTTGGACTACTTTACCCTTGGACTTAAAATAGTGCAAAAATTACACCAAAACTTACAGAAAAATAAAAATCTCCAACGGGGCTCCAAATGGGCCAAACCATTGCTTCAGCTTCTCGATCCTCGTGTGGACAACGGAAGAAGAAAGGAAGGATCACCGTAGAGGGGGATAGAAGGTGGGAGTGTAGGCTTCGCGCCCTCCCCTTCATATGGACCACCTTGGGGTGGAACTTCTTCTTAAAGCTCCTGTCTTCTCCATCGTAGAGAACAAGCACAATTTTTTATTTCATTCAATCAATCAATCAATCAATAATCTCAAAATATAACAATACATGTGTTTATATAGGTTTGAGCTATTCCCAATCCTAATAGACTTCAAATTAAAGATAGACTTCTATCCCTAATAAGACTTAACAAATTAGAGACCTAAAGAAAGGAAAATACAAAATCCTACCCAAATAAGACTTGACTCAAAGAAAGAAATGCAAAAATACATAATAAAAAGCTAATTGGACTCTAATTTGACTCTTTTTGGACTACTTTATCGTTGGACTTAAAATAGTGCAAAAATTACACCAAAAATTACAGAAATATAAAAAAATCTCCAAACGGGCTCCAAATGGGCCAAACCATTGCTTCAGCTTCTCGCTTCCCATCATTCTTTCCTAGTTCGAGAAAACTCGTCCTCGAGTTTTGAAGTGTCGCAATATCCATATTCCATACGAGGCAGGGGAATAACAAAGTCATACACTAATAAAGTCGCCTAGAGACATCCAAACCAATATGCCTTATGAAAAGTTACAGTCTGCATAGAATGTGTGCATGAAAATTACACCATATCATATCATCGATACACTGATCTCTAGTAAAATCTCGCAGATCACTGTCAATTGTTAATGATGGGCTATCGCAAACACATCATCACAAATCAAATGAAGTCCAGACTCGACGAACAAGTCTTGATTCCAAGCATCAACAATCACAATCTTCACACATACACTATCAATAATAATCACCAACTCCAATGTCTTTTCATCAATCACAATCTTCTCTGGAGCACTAGCTTGGCATCGGTAGAAGCATACTTGGGAAAACAAAATTTACCCTTTAAATGCGGTGGCTAGATAATGCACATAGATTGGTTTGAGTCGATAGCAAAATGTCACTCTTCCAACCACTCTTTTCCCAAAGTAATATAGGATCTCGAGGGATCAATAATGCACCATGCTCCATCAAAATAATAAACTGATTTCAACTGGGTTGTGTCTAAAAATTTTCGGTAAAACTCTACAAAAGCTAGATCACCCTAAAAAAATAATCTCACTAGTTTGCAATAAAATATCAACAATAGCTTGGGAAATATAATTGTTGTCTCCACATTGAGTACTATTTTTGTCGGCTTCTCATTTGGTAGACGGACGAGGAAGTTAAAATTCACGTGGCACATGTGTAATAGATTACTCAAATTGATGTGAAATTGGATGGACTGCCACAGGGGGCCGATTATTGACTGACTGGGATTTGCCAAGACGATCACAAAGGTGCAAAAGACACGTAAATCGGAGCACGAACGAAGCCCCTATGCTGGCGGTGTGATAGTAGTCTAAGTGCACCGCCTGTGCACTATAGCGAATCGGGTCTGGCCAAGACCGGGTCAAACAGGTTGACCAGGTTCCTTAAAGGCTTACGGCGTCTTCTACCTCACGCTCCTTCTGTCTCATGTAGGGAAAGCAAGATAGGGGAAGAAGGCGACGGCAGGGCCAGGGCGGGCGGCAGAGTTGGCGACGGTAGATGACAGTTTTGGTGATGGCGGCAGCTCCGGCGGAGGACGGCTCAGTCACATGAGAACAAGTGGCCCGCGTGGAGCGATGGATGTGCGCAGGCGAAGGCGGCGTGGCCCTTGTCGTACGCGGGCAGCGAGGCCAATGGGGATGCTGCGGCCTGGGTGCAGGCGCAGAGGGCGCGAAGTTGGGGTTCCGTGTGGTAGATCCACGCGGTCACGCGGGCCCAGTCAACAAGGTGTGGAGACGCGGGGGGGGGGGGGTGCTCCCCGCGTGCTGGCGCAGCGTCCGCCATAGCGTCGTGGAGCGGCCCCGGGCTAAGGGGGGGGGGTCCGCGCTGACTGCGTGGCTGTTGTGGTGTTGCGTGCACGCGCGGGAAGAGGGGGAGGGATCTCGGGCCCAAAGGGAAGCACAGTCGACGATGGGGTGCGACGTGACAGAAAAGAAAAGAAGAATACGAAGATGATGTGGGCGAAGCACGAGCAAAAGAAGGAAGAAGGTGGCCAGATCTTGGCTCCGTGGAAGGAATCGAAGCCCGCTCTGATACCAAAATTGATGCAGGACAGAGTGTGGACAGCGGAAGAAGAAATGAATGATCACCAGAGTCTCACTGGAGAGGGGGATAGAAGGCGAAAGTGTAGTTTTTGCGCCTTCTCCTTCACATGGACCACCTTGGGGTGGAACTTCTTCTCAAGTCTCCTGTCTTCTCCATTGTAGAGAACAAGCACAATTTCTTCATTCATTCAATCAATCAATTAATAATCTCAAAGTAGAGCAATACATGTGTTTACATAGGTTTGGGCTATTCTCAATCTTAATAGACTTCAAATTAAGATAAACTTCTATCCCTAATAAGACTTAACAACTTAGAGATCTAAAGAAAGAAAAATACGTAATCCTACTCAAATAAGACTTGACTCAAATAAAGAAATGCAAAAATACATAATAAAAAGTTAATTGGACTCTAACTCTTTTTGGACTACTTTACCCTTGGACTTCAAATAGTGTGAAAATTACACCAAAAATTGCAGAAAAATAAAATAAATCTCCAAATGGGCTCCAAATGGGCCAAACCATTGCTTTAGCTTCTCGCTCCCATCAATTAATTTTATGGTTGATATTCAGGACATGTTGTATTTTTTGATTTTGTTGATGCTACAGGTAAAGAGAAGAATCATGAATATATCCTGCAATTAATGGAAGAGAAAATTAAAGAAATTGGGAGGAAAAGAGTAGTACAAATTGTCACAGACAATGCCAGCAGTTATAAAAAGGCAGATACTTTGTTATAAAAAAAGTACAGCCTTTTTTGGACTCCATGTACTACTCATTGTATAAACTTAACGTTTGAACATGTAGCTAAGCATAGTATGGTCAAGAAAGTTTTGGACATGGGCAGAATTGTCACTAGATTCATATATAATCATGATCAAGATTTGCCATATCGGATCTCGGCTTCGTCTCGGAGGGCTTGGAGAAAAGAGATCTCGGAGAGATCTCGGTAAAATCTCGGGAGATCAAATCTCAAGATGTTGAGATACAAAAATGATATATACACATATATGTATCCCATGTGAGAACAAAAAGATTATTTTTAAGCAAAACAAATAATTGGATACATTGATAGCCATCATTAGTACATCTGTACATGTTACAATTAGATGTCACAAGAATCAAGAACAACAATCTAGTAAGAATCTTGAGTTTTAATAAGTTCATATCATAATTTTAAACAATAAGTAACAACAAATAAGCAAGAATTAACAGGCATGAGAAATATTCAAAAAAGAAAGCAAGATTAAGTAGATTATGTAAAAAAAACCTAAAACATTAACAAGAATTAAAAATTCAGAAATGAAAGATGTCATTCGGATCTTGATTTTATCTCGAGAGGATTGTAGAGAAGAGACATTGGGGAAATCTCATATAAATCTCAAGAGACCAGAAGCACTAACAAAAACTATATTAAGTATATATTTCCGAGGGACCATTTGTAATCTCATCCAGTTAACCACTCAACATGAGAAAGAAGACTCAAGAAAAAAGTTGCCTATAAGACTTGCAGTGGACAAATTAGTCATGGCTAGGAGCCTTCCTCTATTAGGAAGGCATTTAAATAGCAACCACATGGTGTGATGGTTGGGGAAGGAAGTGATGGATTTCAACATGCTTGAATGAGACAAAGGATCTCAAGAGATCTTGGCATCAGGTGTCTCGTACATCTCGGATATCGGCAAGCTGGAGAGACAGAGAATCTCGAGAGATCTCGAGAGATTCTCGGGAGATTGCAAACCATGATCATGATTGGGTTGTGGATTGAGTTCGAAAATCTTGTGGTTGTGACTTAGTTCAACTTGGAGCAACTCGATTTGCAACTAATTATTTAGCCCTCGAAAGCTTGTTGCGTGAAAGAGATGGCTTGCAAAGTTTCTTTCTTAGTTCAGAATGGTGCAATTCTGATTTCGGGAACACTCCAGAAGCATGCAGAGCAAATCATATGTTCTCCAATATTTTGGGATTATGCATAAGATTCAACAAAGATTATGGATCCTATATACCAAGTTTTGAGGGTTATGGACACAAAGAAATATCCAACCATAGGTTCTGTGTATCATGCCATGGCCATTATCAAGGAGGTATCAAAGTATCCTCTCCAAGAAATTATGTTTGGGTGCATAAGATTATTGATGAAATATGGTTGAAATCAATGGATGCACCTATCTACAAGGCTGGTGAATTCATATTTTATCAGACTTACTGTTAATCACATTATCAAATTAATTATTAATTATTGATTTTGCTTGTTGTTTTATCTAATTTGTTTAACTTACTTCCTCAATCCCAAGTACCATACAAACAACAATTGGGAGATAATCAAGCACTCATTAAAGCTGTACATGAAGTGTTTGATAAGTACTTTCAAAATCAAAAGGAAGATTTCAATTTGGAAATGAGGTATATTAGTCAATTTTGAAGTTATAGATTTTGTATATTTATCAAATTTAATTAAATATAATTTTTGTTCTATATATTGTCAAGTTTAGAGATGTATTGGCCATGTTGGGACAAAGAATGCTATAGCAAGTAGGGAAATTATATGGCCAGGTTAGTATTTTGTAGTCATGGATTATATTGTCATTATTTCTATAGGAATTCTATTACTTATAATTATTAACTTGTGGTGCTTTTTTAGGAGAATGGTGAAAGATGTATGGAAACGATGCACCAACATGAAGACAACTTGTTCAAATTTTGTCACAAACTGCATCAGTTTCATCTTGTGATAAAAATTGGAGTATATTTGCATTGGTACACATGAAGCCTAGAAATAGATTGTCATATACAAAGTTGAAGAAGTTGATGTATTGCCATTATAATATGAAGTTGAAGATCAATAGAATGGAGGATGAACATGGACGTGGAGGTGATCTTGACTTGAGTATGATCCACTTGACTATTTTACATTATTGGGTGAAAATGATATGGATGATCTGAAGAATCCATATGCTGAATGGATTGTAGCTAACAAGGTTCGTCGCATCGCCGATTCGAATCGAATTGGGTTTTTCTTGATTCGATCTGATTTGGGCGATTCAGGCAGATTTAGTTCGATTCGCATGAGATTATTTTATATATATTTAATATAATGTATATTATGTATCTATATGTATGATTGGATATAATCGTGTGTGTATATACAATTGTATATGTATTATATATACATATATAGCTAACCTGGCCATATTTTATGTATATGTAAATTTAGTATTTGTAGTTTCATTTACTTAAGATATTATATGTAAATAAAGAAATACCTCCTATTTGAATCTGATAAAAATATCAAACAAATCATATCGCTTACCAATAAAAAGTCAACTCTCCCATCGAAGAAGAAAATCACGATTTTGGTGATTTCATCAAAATGCCGACTTTCTAATCCCTATAATTTGGCATAGTTAAAAATTTCATAATTCAAATAAATCACATGGAATACTAAAAATCTAAAGTCCGGTTAAATTAGTCCACAGTCAGTAGGAGAGTGACTCTCTTAGAGAAGTCACACGTACGTTTGACTAATTTCACTGGACTTTGAATTTTTAGTATTTCATGTGATTTATTTGAATTATGAAATTTTTAACTAGGCTAAATTATGAGAGATTAGAAAGTCGACATTTTGATGTAATCACCGAATTGTGATTTTCTTCTTCGATGGGAGAGTTGACATTTTTTATTGGTAAGAGAGATGATTTTTTGATATTTTTATTAGATTTAAATGGGGGGCACTTCTTTATTTACATATAATATCTTAAGTAAATGAAACTACAAATACTAACATTTACTAAGATGATGTTCAAGTGAATAAGGTATTATACGTATATTAAGAGAATCGGGTATATGTATGTCATACATAATATATAGGCAAATCAGATCGAATGGGCGTATCAGGGAATCAGATTCTCCCTAGTCCATCATAATTCGGCCGAATCAGATCGATTTGATCCGATTTGGCAAACCATGGCAGCTAATACCTTAGACGAAGAAGATGGTCGACCATCAAAAGACATTTCTAATGCAACACAAGAGGTAGGCATTGATGTGGATGTGGCTACACATCAAATTTTAGAATCATCTTCCGAGTCTACTCACTATCATGATGATAATCCTCCTTTTGATGTGGACTCGTCTAAAAATGATGATGAATCAAATGATGGAAGTGATGGTGGAGATGATGACGATAATGGAGGTAGTGGAGGAGATGGTGGTGGGGAGGGAGTTGATGAAGGACATGGAGATGTTGAAAGACATGGAAATGTTGAAAGACATTCTTGAGGGTCAAGATGACTATGAGACTATCATGCTACTCACCTTGCTCAAGCTTCAATTAGATATGAACGTAGAAGAACATAGATTGTAACATGATGAAGAAGAACTTTCTCGCACAGTCAGCTCGATAGATGTTTCTTCTAGTGGGGCATATGGAGGAGTCCAAGAGACATCATCTTTATTCTATGGTTATAATTATGGATACACTTCACAACAAGAATCCTCTAACTTATCTTATGGATATGGATCATATAATGCTCCATTGCTCCTTATATATATCCATACTCTATATTAGTGACTGTGTCGATAGTGACATTCTTATCAACTATATCCATGAATTGGTTTCTTGATTTATATTTCGGCAAAACTATTATTTTTCTCAGCAATATTAGTTAGAGTGAACAAAGTGATGAGCCCATTTTGAATTGGCCTAGGCCAATCTCGATCCAGATCGGGATTAGATTGGCAAATCGGCTGATCCTTAGGAAATCTGGCCGATCTAGGATTGGCTAAATTTAAAAAATATTTTTACAAAATATTAGAAAAATCAGAAAAAAAATCAATAAATTCAAGAACCACACATTTTTTTTTATAAAAATCACATACTAGTATTCACATTACAATATAGAGCAATGATACTTATGATAAACATGTGTTGCACCGAGTTTAATCCGATTTGCCCATATGAGAAATTAAAAAAAAAAGAGAGAAAGGGGGAGGGTAGAAATTGTACTTACCTGAGATGCTGGTCGCTGGCGACTCCTTCGTCCTTGGCCGCTGTCGGCGCCTCCTCTGCCTGCGCCGCCGCCTGCACCCTCTCGAGTTGTAGCTGCCGCTGGTGCCAGCCCCCACCATTGCTGCTTGCTTCTGCTGTCGCTGCTGCTTGCACTGCCACCGCCCTTGGCCACTGCTGGCGCCTCCTCCGCCCCTTGCCAGAGCCTCCTCTGCCTACGTCGCCGCCTGCGCCCTGTCCAGCTGCAACCGCCGCTAGTGCCAGCCCCCGCCGCTGGTGCTTGCACTGCCGCCGCCCCTGCTCTGTGCCGCCGTCGCCCCTACTCTCCGCCGCTGCCGGCGCCCTTGCCGTTGACTGTTGCCGTTGTTGTGGCTGGCCGAGCAGGAAGAGAGGAGGAGGAGGAGGCCACGCCCCCCCTCTTCCTCCTTTCTCTCTCTCACATACCAAAGAAGGGTGGGAACTAAATTGAGAAAGAAAAAGGGGGAAGAAACAAAAAGAAAATGTCCAAGGGGTAAATTGCAAAATGCCAATTGAAACTTGTCAGAACGGGTATACGAACATGCCAGAACCATGCAACTTGTTGGAACGGGGTCTCTTCCCCTTCGCCTATAAAAGGAGAGGGGCGCCCAAGGCCAGAAGAGGACTTTTGAACTTTTGAAAGAAGCAAGGTTTCTGAAGATTGCAAGGCGGTCTAAGAGAGAGGGTCTGCAAAGCAGTCCTAAGAAAAATTGTGCAAGACACAATATTAATTTTCTCAAGCTTTAAAAGGTCCATTGGACTTACTTATTGAGACGAAGTTGCTTATTGGGTCGGATTAACTTATTGGGCCAAACTTGTGCATTTTATGCCATGACTTATTAAATTGCCGTGTTCATGTTGTTTAAGGCTTAATGGGCCTAATGGGCCAACATTTGATGTACCTTTATATATGCTCTTATGCTTGACATATTAGTGGGCCTATTGGGCTAATCTCATTACTTTAATTAATCATGTTGGACATGTTATGTAACATTTACTCTATGCTCTTTATTAATTAAATTCTTAACCAAATCAATCAATTGTTTGATAAAGTTTAATAAAAATATTCATAATCATTTTTATTTAATTAATAATAACCTCAAAGTAACAAACGATCATGAATCACATTATTTTTTATTCACCTTAAGTAACATTATCTTAAAATAAATAATAAATAAAAATGTTCATTTAATCTATATAGTTATAATTTTGATAAATAATAACGTAAATAAATAAATAAATGAAATAAATGATTTTAAAATAAACAAAAAATAAGAAATAAATAAAAATGAATAAATGTCAGAAAATTTCAAAAAAATAGATTGTGTGCTTGCAACCTTAGTTTCTTAATGTGCAATTCATTCTATTTAATTGTAAGTTATTTTCTTTTATTTTAAAGGGGTTGTCTGGTGGTTAATCAAGGGTATTCAGTCGTTGTACTGATGTAATTAACACTGGTCTCGGCTAGTGGGGAGAGGTCAAACGAACTTATAAAAGCATGTCAATGTGAATAAATAAAGACAAATAAAAGCCCCATAGCCCAAAATTATTTTTAAAACCAAATAAATTGAATAGACAAAAAAATGGTTCTCACAACATGAAGTTGAAATGCCTTACATAAAATGAAGAAGTCTTGTTTTTGATTTAGATTATGGAAACTTACATTATAAGAAGAGCAATCTAAAATTGCCATCTAGACTGTAATGTCCCATCATCATTTGATTGTCCATATGCTTCATCCGTCTACATAGCCTCAAAGCCATAACCAAAGAGAGAATTTGCTAACTCATGCATTCCTCTTTAAATTCCTCTTGGTGTATATGTTTGGCTAGAATTTTCCCTAGATTGTGAAGAAACTTTGCACCATATTCCTGCAGGTTTATATGAACTTGTTGCTTTACTTGTATCTGTATCAGGCGATAGTGCCCATCCTCTTGTGGTCTAACAGGAGAATTGCTAAGATCTGAGTATGCTAAAGTGGGAGGTTGCAACTGAGATTGAGGAGTATATGAAGATCCGAATCATAATGTGGCTCCCAAGGTGGCCAATCATAGGCTGTCTGACGTTGTTGGCCTTCATATCCCCCTTGTCCTCCTCTACCTTCTTGATGTTCTGTTTCTGACACATACCTTGTAGTAAGCCCCATATCCAGTGAAAATCCTGACGCAGTATGTCCTGTGTCTCTATGACCAACTCTTGCTCTTGTGGCCCCAAGAGCAACGCCCTCCTCCTCATCATCATCACCACTACTGGCCTGTGTCAAATCATCACTACGAACTGATAGTCGTGTTGCTCGTGTAGACGACATCATCATCATCATCATCTGTCTGACTGCCTGAGTCAAAACCCTCCTCTTCTGCCTCATATATGTAAGATTTTCTTTTTGCTTGTTGGATTTTCTCCCCTCTTTTCACGTGGCTGCTCTTCTTAATTGAGGTTGACTTATAGGCTATATATATGTTTCTAGCTGTGAAGCAAAGTGTTGTCCTCTCTCTCTAGCAGGTGGATCCTCCGTAAATCTAAGCTCTGAGTCTCGAGCCTCCACTCCATCTAACTCTCCTTCTACCCATGAGTGATCTTGAGGGTCAAATTTTAGGACATCATGTGTTGCTCTTGTTTCCGCCCATGCATTCAGAGGGCGTTCCTCATGCAACAATTCATCAACATCAATGATTCCAGCGGTGTCTGTACCTTATGTTGTATCTGATGGCCATGACCTGCTACCCAAGCTTGTCAATCTTTGCTCTTGCCTTTTCTGTCTTTCCTTGATACACTTGATCTTTAGTCTCATATTGTAATGATAGTAGACTAACTTCTCCAGCCTCATGGCAGTTAGCTTGTTTCTCACTTTTGTATGGATCAGTGAGAAAATGCTTCAATTCCTCGTACACTGGTTAGAAGAAGTTGTTTGACTCAGTAGTACAATTGCAATTCTGGCAAGGGGATTTGTTTATCCAGACCTGTAATCCAGCATAACCCACCATTCAGCTATACAAACAAGAAACTATTTTTAGTTGGTGTAATGTAGGATAATCCTATTAATTTTATACCACAAATTCAGATACTAACGAAGACTCATTCTCTCCAATGCTTGTTGCAGTCATAATCCCTATAGATGTCTAGTTTCATTTTGAATCTATCCATCTGACAAAGCAAATAATTAACATCAATATGTTTTTATTATTCTAGAAAGCAGGGTTGAAAAGTTGAAAATTACTTATAAGAAGTGTACCTCCATCATAGCATCAAGGCGTTCGTTAGTGCTCCTACATAATCTATTGATAACATTTATTGTTCTTTGTAGCACTTCACCATCATTTTGCATGGAATTACTGAATTGATATTTGGGATTAAAGAAATATCCTGCGTCAATTTATATACACATATGATGATAATTTATAATACCAATATTTGTTGAATAAAAATATAAGGTAATGCATTTACCTGCTACATGCAAATCATGATGAAGGGTGGACTCCCATCTCCTATCAATATGCCACCATTTTTGGAATGCCTTGAAGTGCTTTTCTTTCAAATGTTCCTTGGACTTATCCATTGCCTCGTATAAGTACCCAATGTCATTTTTTTTCCCTCCTCTTCCACCATCCTGAGTACCTTTACTAGAGGCTCAACCAATTTCAAGTAATAAGAGATCCTATTCCAGAAACGGTGGTCTCTAATGAAGCTAGTTATGTCATAGGCAACATCTCTAGGTTCTTCTCTCAATGTTTCAACATGTGCCCAATATCGATACTATGAATGAGAGTGGTCAACTCATGCCTATACTTGTATACACTCTCCAATGCAACAAAGTTGGAGGCAAATCTTGTTGGGCTAGGACGAAGGATCATGTCCATCAGTTCATGCTCTCATCATATGTAAGATTCTATTATGTCCATAAATAAAGGAGGTGATCTTCTGGGCCTTAGACGTTAGCTCAGCAACATGCTTGCCTTTCCCAATGTCTTCCAATATCAAATCTAGGGAATGTGCAGCACAAGGTACCCAATAAAGATGTCTTCTTTTGTCCATCAATTTCTTGTCTGCTGCCTTATATCTAACTTCATTGTCTGTCACAACTTGAACCACATTTTCTTCCCTAATCTCATCAACCATTTCATCTATAGGCTTGAAAAGATAGTCTGCATTTTTAATTTGCCTACTTCATTAACAGACTTCATGAACACTGTCCCCTCACTGCAATATACAAAGAAGTTTATCATGGACTTCCTTGTAGTCTCTGTCTATCCATCACACATTACATTACAGCCTCTCGTCATGCATACTGTTTTAAAAGAGGCAACCCATTCTTTCAGTTCTTCAATTTCTTCTTCCAAATATTTCCCACAAATATCTTTAAGAGTTGATGCTTTCAATCTTGGCTCATCCTCTCCCACTAAATTTATCATAGTTTGGAAGTAAGGTCTGGATGCTGTATGTGTTGGGACTCCTACATGCAAAAACCATTCACAATATTCTCGACTGCACCTTTTAGTGTTTTAGCTATAGACTTCACTCCTTTCATAGCTTGCTTGATTGTTAGTTGTGTTGCAGTTTGCTTTCTATATAGAAATGTGTCCGCACAAATCTGGGAACTCTCATAAGTTTTAGAGCCTCTTCCTCCTACTCATGAAGATGCAATTCTACCACCACCTCATCCTCCTGAAGGAACTGAACCTCTTGATCCCAAAGCCTCTATAGTCATGTGTTGACTCTGACGACATGCTTCCCTAAAATCTCTTTCCTTCTGTGGTAGATTTTCTTCATCTGAACTTTCAAAATTATCAGGGGGAAATTGGCCTATCCCTCATTAGGCCTTTGTCCCTCCTTCCATGTCTTCCAGATATCTCCTCATGTAACTCCTAGGGGCATTCATTACATTTCTGCACATTTCCTTCTATGCCTGCAATGTGCTACTTAAGGCGATAACGTCTCCATTCATATATTTATTGCAATAAAGACATTGGACTCTTTTTGGCCGGGTCAACCATATGCCCATGACGCCATCTAATGTCTCTCTCTATGGAAGTGCAGGTGAGTCTCCCTCATAGTCAGTCATAACCTGTTACAATGCAAACGTAAACATGTAACATGAATACACTTAATTGACCTTCAATTAAAGTAATTACACAAAAACCCCAAATTTTAAACTTTAAATGGGATAAATATTGGGGGTTTTACCTAATTTTTTTGAAATTAAACGTCTTAATTTTTGGATCATGCCACAATTGAGTCAATTGAGTGATTAACACACTCAATTGATCATCAATTAAACTAATTACACAAAAGCGCTAATTTTTAAGCCCTAAATGGGTTTCTCGAAATTAAATGTCCTAATTTTTGGATCATGCCACAATTGAGTCAATTGAGTGATTAACACACTCAATTGACCTTCAATTAAACTAATTACACAAAAGCCCTAATTTTTAAACACTAAATGGGATAAAAATGGGGGGTTTACTAATTTCTCGAAATTAAATGTCCTAATTTTTGGATCATGCCACAATTGAGTGATAACATACTCAGTTGACCTTCAATTAAACTAATTACTGAAAAGCCCTAATTTTTAAACCCTAAATGGGATAAAAATAGGGGGTTTTGACCTAATTTCTCGAAATTAAATGCCTAATTTTTGGATCATTCTACAATTAGGTCAATTGAGTGATTAACACACTCAATTGACCTTGAATTAAACTAATTAGAAAAAAGCCCCAATTTTTAAACCCTAAATTAGGGCAAAATTAGGGATTTTGTCTTATTTTCACAAATCCTAAATGAGATCCCTTTGTCCAAGCTCCAAAGTCCCAATACAACCCAAATCATGCTTCATTTACATTTTTTCTAATTAAAAAAAAAACTAATAAGGCATTCTCATCTTGAAGAAGAAGAAGAAGAAGAAGATGAAGAAGAAGAGCAAGGAGGCAACGACGGCGGTGGCCGGTGAGGGCGACAGAGGAGGCTGCCCGAGGCAAAACCAGAAAATGGCGGATCCCCTTTTGGGATCGGCCATTATAACCCAAGATCTGTCCCAAATCGGGCCGAATCGGTGTAAATTGGATCTAGATTGGCTTTAATCGGCCGATCCGGTCTGCTATCAACTCGATCCGGCCGATTTGGGCAGGGTTTATTGAAATTTGAATTTTTTGCTTCAGAATCAACCGATCCCTATTTGGATGGTCAATCCGGACCGATTCAAACCGATCCTGTCTGTTTCGGCCCAATTCTGGCCGATTGAACTAGGATTATTTTAAAGTGAGGGGGTTACCCCCGAATCGGATCGGGCCCTGAATCGGATCAGGCCATGGCCTATCCGATTCGGATTAGGCTGATCCCGATTCGGATTGGCCGATTCTGTCTTCCATGAATTGGTGGTCCCCCAAGGGAGTGTTGACCTGCTGAGAGGGGGCGTATTGGACTGGTTTTGTAGCTACTTAAGGTTTTTTCTTTAATCTTTTAAAACACTGCAGCACTCATGACCGTGCATAAGTTGTACGTCTCTTTTCTTTGTTGAAATTCATATATATACCATGGTAGAACATATTTATGGGATTCAACATCTTGACAGTCAACATGGAACGATATAACTCTTGAAAGCATGGTTTGCCGAATCGGGGCAAATCGGCTTGATTTCCCGAATCGGTGTGAATCAGGGGAAAACCGATCCCTGATTCGCTCGACTTGACCGATTCCCTTCATCTATATATATATAATATATATATTATTTGACATGCATATATACATAATATTATATTATATCATATTTGTATATATATATACATTATAAATATGATATATATTACATATATGTATGTAATCAATATAAATGTATCTCAAATATGATATAAGTAATATATATCATATGATATATATGTGTTTGTAATATATATATATATATATATGTATTATATATATATGATATATTGTATATATATATATATATATAATATATATATATATATATATATATATATATATATATATATATATATATATATATATATATATATATACACCCATGCGAATTAGTCCGAATAGGACCGATTAGGGGGATCGGCGTGAATCAGGATTTTGCCTATTCGTCCCCCGATTCCGATGCGGCCAACCCTGCTTGAAAGCTGTGGAAACTGTTCCTGTCAATTTAACGACAATACATTTCCCAGACACTAGGTTTTCAGTACAGGTGAAGAAAAGGTGATATGCATCTTCACATTCCTGACTGCATAGGGAGCAGGGTACATGAGTACATCACCATGTGGAACCCACTGTTGCCAAATTCTTTGTTCAGAGTTCGTTTCTGGAAAAAATCACATGAAAGACTCCTTATATAGTTTTGCTGCGTCTGCTTCTTTCATGCTCACCTACCAGCCTACAGATCCCATTAGTTCTACTTTTCACTATAAGTATGTGCACTCTTACATATGTTGCTGTTATTAATAGTTTATGGTGAATAATGGGCTGATTCAGTAGTTAGAATTTGAGTCAAAGACTTACAGCATGTAGCCTTTATCAAGTCATGTTGTGTAATGCAGATTATCTCAATATTAAAGGAGAGACTAGGGCAGAAAGAGGAGAAAAAACTACGCATGGTTGATTTCAGGTAATCAAGAATCAAGATATTTCTGGAGATCAACATGGGCTATTGCTGCATATGCTTTTCACTAAGTTGTTTGCATTCTGTTTGAAATCATGGATCATAATACATCTTGATCTTGCACTGTTCATTGTATGATTTTGTGACACTATTTTGACATCACATTGTTAGACAGTCCCTTTCGGGATGCTATTACCAATGTTATGTCCATACTTGGATGCTCACATTCTGCTGACTTCTTGGAACATGCAAGTTGGAAAACATCCAAATGTCACTTTATGTACTATTGTACCACATGCAACATGCATCTATTTGTTACTTTGTTACACATGGGAAAATAAAGAAAGGACCATGCTCCATAAGCCTAGTTTCAGAAACTCTGGCCCATCTCTGGCCCATTCCTGGCAGGGGCCTCGGAAAAAACCCAGCTCTAATATTTCTGACCTAGCATGGGATTTTTCCTTGGGCTTTGTTGGGCCTGGCTGTCTGGCCCAGCTGGAGATATTTGCATCTATTTGTCTATCTCCCTATCTCTTAATCTCCTTACCAGTCTCTTTCTATCAAGGATGGCAAAGTCGGGTCGGGTGGCTGGGTCGGCCCCAGCCGATCCCGACCCGGAGTCGGGCAGTGGACTTTGCAAACCTAGTCCCGTGGGTGGGTGGGTGTTCCCCCCCCCAAGTCGGGTTGGCATGGGCCGATTCCGCTCCGAGTCGGCCGACTCTGCCATCCATGCTTTCTATCCCTTCTGGTCGCAAGGAAGGCGGGATCGATTAGACTCAGGAATCAGTCTGGGCCGATCCGGATCCGGATTAGATCTGCGATCTGGCCAATCCTCTGGAATTCTGGCTGATCTTCGATTGGCCAGGTTAAAAAAATTATATAATTTTTTGTAAATGTGTGAAAAATCAGGGGAAAAAACAGAAAATTCAGAAAATTCAGGAAAATCAGTAAAATTCAAGAACTTCACATTTTTCAAAAACACATACGTGATTTCACTATATAGGGCACTGATAATTATGATAAACATGAAACTTGATTTTGATATTGGAAGCTTACATTATAAGAAGAACAATCTAAAATTGCTATCCAGACCGTAATGACTCATCATCATTTGATTGTCTATATGCTTCATCGTTTGCATAGCCTCAAAGTCAAAACCAAAGAAAGAACTAGCTAGCTCATGCATTCCTCTTTAAATCCCTCTTGGTGTATATGCTTGGCTAGAGCTTTCGCCATATTGTGATAAAACTTTGCACCATATCTCTGTAGGTTTATATGAACTTGTTGCTTCACCTGTATCTGTATCAGGCCACGGTGCCCATCCTCCTTGTGCTCTAAGAGGGGAACTGATAATATATGAGTACAGTAAAGTGGGGGGCTAAAACTAAATGGAGTATATGCAGATCTTGAACCATAATGTGGCTCCCATAGTGGCCAATCATAGGTTGCCTGACGTTGTTGGTCTTCATATCCCCCTCGTCCTTCTTCTCTATCTCTTTGATTTTTGTTTCTGGCACATAGCTTGTAGAAAGCCCCATACCCAGCGAAAATTCTGGCGCAATATGTCCTGTGTCTCTATAACTAGCTCTTGCCCCTGTGGCCCCAACAGTAGCCTAATCATCCTCATCATCATTACATGGGTCTTGTGTCAAATCATCACTATGAACTGGTCGTCGTGCTGCTCGTGCAGATGGTGCCTCCGACTCAGGTGGAAGTGTCTCTTCATCATCATCACTAGTTGTCTAAGTCAAAACAACCCTCTTCTTCTACCTCATATATGTGAGATTTTCTTTTTGCTTGCTACTTTGTCTCCCCTCTTTTTGTTTAGTTGCTCTTCTCAATTGAGGTTGGCTTGTAGGCAATCTAGATATCTCGGGCTGTGAAGCAGAGTGCCGCTGTCTCTCTCTAGCAAGTGGATCCTCCCTAATTGTAAGCTCTGGATCTCGAGCCTCCACTCCATCTAACTCTTCTTCTACCCATGAGTGATCTCGAGGGTTCAATTCAGGGAGATCCCATGCTGCTCTTGTTTCCACCCATACATTCAATGGGTGTTCCTCATTCAACAAATCATCAACATCAATGATTCCAGTAGTGTCTGCATCCTCTGCTATATCTGTTGGCCATGGCCTGCCACGCAAGCTCATCAATCTCTACTCCTGTTTTTTCTATCTTTCCTTGATGCACTTGACCTTAGTCTTATGTTGTAATGACAATAGACCAATTTCTCCAGTCTCATGGCGGTTAGTCTATTTCTCACTTTTGTATGAATCAGTGAGAAATTGCTCCAATTCCTCTTACATTGTCTAGAAAAAGTTGTTTGGTTAAATACTCTAATTACAATCCTGGCGAGTGGATTTGTTTGACCAGTCTTGTAATCTAGCATAATCTACCACTTAGTTGCACAAACAAGAAACTATTTTTAGTTGGTCTATTGTAGGATTATAGTTTATACTATTAATTTATGAACACCAATTTAGATACTAACTAGGACTCATTCTCTTCAGTGCTTATTGTTGGTCATAATCCTTGTAGGTGTCTAGTTTCAATTTGAATCTATCCATCTGACAAAGCAAATGATTAACATTATTAAACTTTCATTATTCTAGAAATCAGAGTAAAAAATTACTTATAAGAGGTGTACCTCCATCACAAGGTTTGCCACATCCCTGATTCAGATTGAATCAGGTTTTCCCCGATTTGATCCGATTCGGGCGAATATATATATTACCCATGTGAAACATCTTATTTACCTGAACATTATTTAAGTAAATGTTAGTAATTGTAGTTTCATTTACTTAAGATATTACATGTAAAGACGTTATTTTGATGGAATCACCAAAATCATGATTTTCTTTTTCGATGAAAGAGTTGACTTTTTATTGGTAAGAGAGTTGATTTTTTTGATATTTTTATTGGATTCAAATGGGGGTTACTTTTTTATTTACATGTAATATCTTATGTAAATGAAACTACAAATGCTAACATTTACTTTATATATATATATATATATATATATATATATATATATATATATATATATATATATATATATATATTAGGCGAATCAGACCGAATCGGCTTATCAGGGAATCGGATCTTAAGTATAAGGTAATGCATTTACCCGCTGCAATAAAAAGTCAGATGATGATGATTTACCCGCTGCATGTAAAGCATGGTGAAGGGTGGACTCTCATCTCCTATCAATAATACACCACCATTTTTGGAAT
Source organism: Colocasia esculenta (assembly GCA_014218235.1). Lineage (NCBI taxonomy): Eukaryota > Viridiplantae > Streptophyta > Magnoliopsida > Alismatales > Araceae > Colocasia > Colocasia esculenta. The sequence continues at coordinate 119,853,038 of CM024762.1, forward strand.
GCCTTGGGGTGCTTTTCCTTCAACTTTTTCTGGCCTTATCTATTTCCTTGTACAAGTACTCGATGCCATTTTTTTTGCTCTCCACCCACCATTCTGAGTACCTGTACCAGAGGCTCAACCATTTCAAATAATAAGAGATCCTCTCGCAGAAATGGTGGTCTCCAATCAATCTAGCTATCTCATAAGCAACATCCCTAGATTCATCTCTCATTGTGTCAACATGTGCCAAATAATTGGTGCTATGATTGAGAGTGTCTCAACTCATGTCTATACTTGTACATACTCTCCAATGCTACAAAGTTGAAGGCAAATTTTATTGGGTTAGGACGAAGGATGTCATGTCCATCGGTGCATACTTTCATCATATGTAAGATTCCATTATGTTCATAAATGAAGGATGTGATCATTTGGGCCTTGGGCACTAGCCTCGCCATATGTTTGTCTTTCCCAATATCTTCCAACATCAAATTTAGAGAATGTGCAGCACAAGGAACCTAATAAAGACATTGTAGCTAGCTTCATTATCTGTCACAACATGAACCACATTTTCTTCCCCAATCTCTTCAACTATTTCATCATAAGCCTAAAAAGGTGGTCTGCATTTTTTATTTGCCCACTTGCATCAACAAACTTCATGAACATTGTACCCTTACTGTAATATACTAGGAAGTTTGTCATGGACTTCCTTGTAGTCTCTGTCCATGCATCACATATTATGCTACAACCTCTTGTCATCCACATTGTTTTAAAGGAGGCAATCCATTCTTTCAACCCTTCAATTTCTTCTTCCAAATATTTTCCATATGTATCTTTCGGGGTTGTTGCTTTCAATTCTGAACCTACGTTTCCAATAGAATCTAGCATGGTTTGGATGTAGGGGTTGGATGTTGTATGTGCTCGGACTCCTGTATGTAAATATCATTTCACTATATTCTTCATTGTGCCTTTTGTTGCTTTAGTTGTGGCTTTGACTCCTTTCATTGCTTGTTTGATGGTTTGGCTGATTTACAGTTTACTTTCTATATGGAAATTTGTCTATAGGAATCTGCGAAGACTCAAAAGCTCTAGAGCCTTTTCCTCCTGTTCCTGAAGATGCACTTTTGCCACCCCCTCTTCCTCTTGAACTTGTTGATCCTGATCCCTCTCCTCTACTCATGTTTGTCCCCAACTGTTCTGCCTCTCTAGCCATGCGCTGACTATGATGACATGCTTCTTTGAAATCTCTTTCCTCCTGTGGTAGATTCTTTTAAACAAATGATTCAAAATCATCAAAAGAAATGGATCTTTCTCTTATTCGGCCTTTGTCCCTCCTTGCATGTCTTGCAAAAATCTCCTCATTCAAGTCCTATTGTTGCTGAATGCGGATCTCTTTCTGTTCTTTTCTCCCCAGCATATATGCTCTCATCTCCTTCACAATCTTCTGAGGGCATGCATTACATTTATGCACATTTCCTTCTATGCCTACAATGTGCTGCTTAAGGCGATAAACACCTCCATTCAACTATTTATTGCAATATAGACTCTTTTTGACAGGGTGATGCGAGACAACACGTATGAACTACGCTAACCGATGAACTACGACACGTTAACGACACGATCAACAACAAGCAATGAGAATTAGTAGAATTAGGCCGACTAAACACGTGAAGTAATAGGAAAACAACTACGCTAATATGAAGTAGCCCACAAAATCGCCCCTCGCAGAGGCAAACGTGGGACTGCTGTGGCTATCAAAACCACAGTCAAGGTCCAAACAGAACCTCCGGGAAATAAGTTCTCGCACTCTTAAATAGTTAAATCGACAGTGACGTAAGTCACGGGCTAGATATCCTATCTCTCAAGTTGGCGGCAAAGACAAGCAAATACTAGAAAAGCAAGTAAAGGGCTTAGGTGTAGAGTACGTACCTCCATGCTAGCACATGGGGAAGAACCCAGTCGTGTCATGAGTCCCGAGTACAAGACTTAATTAATTAACAATTACAACTCGAAAAATATGCCCACTCCACGTAGAGAGGTAAAAGGCTGCAAAGCGATCTCAGGATACATGCACGGGTTGATAGGCGGCACTCACCATCTGTCAAACTTCGTGGAAGAAGCTGGTTGAAGTAGGCACGCTGGTGTGGCTGTGGCTGCTGCTGGCACTTAGGGTGGATGTGCAGGGCAGCAGGCTCGCACATAGGCACATGGGCACGCACGAGAGGCCAGACCGTCGTGCAGGCACACGGGTGATGGGGCACATGGGTAGGGGGCATGGGCCCCGTGCGCATAACGTGCATGGGGCGCACATGCAGGGAGTGTAGGCTGGCTGGCCGGACGGGCTGGGCGCTGATGTCGACTGACGTCAGCGGCCGGCACGGGCGATGAAGTCCCTGCTGCGAACTGGCTTCTTGTTTCTTTGTGTTTCTCTTGTTCTTTTTTTTTGTTACTACTTTCCTGTAGTGTTTGCGGAAGAGAGAAAAATAGTAGAAAGAAGGAGAGGGAGAGACGTGGGAAGACGAAGATGATGGGGAGACTCGGGTTGGAGAATGCGAACAGAGGGAGAGAGTTGTTGCAAGGGAAACAACGCAGGGAGAGAAAATAAGTGGCGACGATGGTGGATAGGAAGGCAAGAGGCGGTGATGGCGGCAGACAGGAGGACTAGGGGCGGTGGTGGCGATGCCTCACCCGACTCTTCTCGGGAGAGGAAGAAGAAAGAGCAGTGGGTCAGGGGCTTCTGGCAAACAGGTTAAACTTTTATTCATCAATAAATCTCAAAATAGAGCAATACAAGTGTTTATATAGATTTGGGCAATTCCCAGACATAATAGGAACTCAAATCAACTTTCCAAATCCTAATAGAACACCTAATGACCTACTTAGATTATTCACTAATCCTAATCATACTTGAATTGGAAGAAAATAAAAATTAAATTCGCAACAGAAAATATATGAAAATAGAAAAGACACAAATGGGCCCAATTGGGCTGAAACTGGAGTCTATGGACTTGACATCGCGGACTTTACTCCATGGGCTCGTCGTCTAGCCAAATGGATGCCTACGTGGCGTGTTGTGCTCCTCGATGACTATAGACGTACTCTAGGTTGAAACGGACCCGGGCTCGTGTCCTCACCACAGGGTCAATGAAAGTCCCATGGCGCCATCCAATGTCTATCTCTTTATCTAGAAGTCCAAGTCTGTCTCCCTCTTGGTCAACTATAATCGTATTACAATGTGAAGACAAACATGTAACTCCCAATTGACCTCTAATTACACGAAACCCCCAATTTTTAAACCCCAAATAGGGTTACATGTTTTTATATCATACCACAATTGGGTCAATTGTGTGATTAACATACTCAATTGACCTTTAATTACACGAATCACACAAAATCCCAAATTTTTAAACCCTAAATAGGGTAAAAAATGGGAATTGTCTAATTTTCCGAAACTAAACACCCACATTTTTACATCATGCCACAATTGGGTCAATTGAGTGATTAACACACTAAATTGACCTTGAATTATACTAATTAGACAAAGGCCCCTAATTTTGGTAAAAAATGGGGGTTTTGGATAATTTTTACAAACCCTAAATAATATCCCATTCTCCAAGCCCCATGGCCCCCATACAACTCAAATCATGTTTTTTAACATGTTTTCTACATTTCAAAATAAAAAAAACACAAAACAAAAAAGTGGAGGGTAGAATACTTTGAAGAAGAAGAAGACTGGCAGAGTGGACATCACGTAGGGTGGGTGGGGCACCACTGGGGATCGATCCCTGGCTGCGCTAAGCTACGAGCACAGGCGCAGTGCCCTCTGATCACTGCGCCAGTGAACAAAAAAAAAAAAAAAAAAAACAACAACAAGGTGGCATCCGGTGGCGGCAGCAGTGGCGTCCGACGTTGGGGGAGGACTGAAGGAGAGGAGAGGAAAGGGGTCGGGTGGGAGGGGGGGAGGCCTAAAGGTTTCTCAGCTTCTCACGGCCCTGCGAACTGGCTGATCCCCTTGGGGATCGGCCAGTTTAAAGCCCGGGTCTAGCCCGAATCAGGTCAGATTGTGGTAATCGGTTCCGGATCGGCCTAAATCGGTGATCTTGTCGGACACTAGACCAATCCGGTCGATTCGGGCCAGATCTATTTAAGTTTCCAACTCTATCACCGGAATTGGTCGATCCCGATCCGAATTGACCAATCCACACCGATTTGGACCGATTCGGTTTGATTCTGGCCGATCCGGCCTGGATTTTGTGAAGGCTAGGGGGTGCCCCCTGTGATCAGATCGGCCATGGTCTATCTGATCCCGATCTGGATCGGCCGATTCTGCCTTTTGGTGGTGCATGCAGAGGGAAGTTTGCTAGGTTTTATGGCAGGTTCTTAATGCTGTTATATCAATATGTACGATGCCATGTTGGGGGGAGGAAGTTAACCATGAGAACATAAATGACCAATTTACCCTTAGGAGATATGGTGCTTGTCTAAGGTTCTATCCAGGAGGATAGAGGTAACCAAGTGATCTGGGAATTCTCCATCTCACCACTGTCTGATAACTGATCCGGACACTAGAATGAAATGCACTACTTTCTTCCATCCCCAATGCCTTTGTTCCATGTCCCATACCCAATGTCTTTGTTGACATCCTCATGCGTGCTTTAATGTAGGAATTCAAAGAAAAGGAAAGAAACCAACAACAGAAGAGAAAACTTCTCCTAAGCTAATTCACCTAGAGGGAACATGAGTCTTGAATCTGGAGGGGGTGCAAGTCAGGAGATCATATTTGGAAGCTGTGATCTCACAGGTCTCCTGCCACCTGGACAGATGGACTCATGGCCACGAAGAAGGCTTCAGTTGGGAGGTTTTACGGCAATACAACTTGTGTTGGAGGGAGGGTTGTGCTGGGAGCATGGATGTTAGTTTCAGCCAAAACCGATACGTTTCGACCAAAACGTATCGGTTACGACATGGAACGATCCAAAATTGGTCGAAAGACTCGAAACTACTGTATTAAATCTGACACCATTAAAAAAATCATATTTTAATCAGTTCCGGCCAGTTTTGACCGAAACCAGCCGTTTTAGTCCCCCCTTAAGGCTGCCTGATCCAGTCGAAACTGGGCGAAACGAAAGCGAAACGGTATTGGTTTCGGACCCGACCGAGACCAACACTCCCATCCTTGATCTTTGGCTGGGAGAACACTGGCTGGGAGGTTGATCAAACACAGTTACACAGCTGTCAGGGAAGTCCTATGAGGAAGGGTGTCAGGTTTAAGTGCAATCCAGTTTGGTCAGGGTTTTTCTTGAATTGTAGATGACACTGGGCCATATGGGCTGGGTCAGGCTCGTCGAAAAACAAAATCAGTTTGCTTTTGCATCCAGGCCCTCTAAAAAACTGAGTTGGATTTAATGGATCCGCAGGCTAGCCTGGCCCATTAACATCACTAACCATATTTTCTTAGAAATTGGTGTATTTGGAAAGTAAGACATACTTTTTGTGTTTATCTTGTAATGAATTGTTGACCAACATATTGTCTAAATGAGAAGAGGATGGAAAACATTTTAAGGTTCATTAAACGGTGAGAATATCCAGAATTTGTGAGCAGGTGAAAGATGACATTGTGCGTCTTATCTGATAAAGTAGAAAATGGTTGACATATTATAGAAATAACCAAAGATTGGTTACTAGATAAAATTTGAAAGAGAACTTGGAGGATGACGAACTGACAGTGAATGTCCTGAAACCTTTAATAGAAGTTAAATATTTACTGTGAATTTAACATGTGACAGCTGTCAATTAACTTGAATCATGTTTATATGCCTTCTCATGTGCATACGTTTCATTGTCCATATCACTGATTTCTGCACATTTTCTTGTGATGGTAATTGCTTTTCTTAAGTTTTAGAAAAGAACTTTTTGTAATTGAGCATATTGAATAGGCAGACCCTTTCTCATTGGTCTTTGCATTATTGTCCCTGATGTTGTGTTTTCCTTCTATAATTTATGATACTTTCGCACAACTCATTTGCACTAACACCCCTCAATGTGATTCCAGTAGCAAACTTAATGATGTATCAAAATTACACATCTAATTCATGTTGATGTTACTGGAACTTGCAATCAGATCAAGATCGGAACTAGCTGGTAGGTATCTAGCATGACCACATGTCAGCCAATTTCAGCCAATTGTAGTTCTCTCTCTTCAGTCTTCACATCCCAAATTCTTTGAGTTTTGTGCAAGATGAGGCAATCTGGCGTCTGGAATTCCTCGATGGCAGCATGTCTGCTTATCCCTGCTTAATTATGAAATTACATTTCATATTTGTTCAATACAAGTATTTCAGAATTTCAAAATAACTGTTTTTACACTAATAACGAGGATGATATAACTTATCCATTCATCATTCATTGCTTCCTATTTATCTTGCTTTATCAATGTGATGGTCATTACAGTCAATACTTTTACCATCAAGTAGATTTGTAGATGCTATGTTTAGCAGCTTCCATGTGAATCCTTTTCTAGTACCTGGTGTGATACAGAAGATTGTGGAAAACATTTGGATCTTTACTTATATCTCCAATCATGGAAGTGAGAATGTTTTCCAAACTTATATAATCGTAAACTTTAAGTTAATACCTCATTGTTATAGATAACAATGTCAAAATTTGCAAATTTTTGGAATCTCTGTTCTCTTCAGTCTGGTGCATGGTTGGCAACAAGGTTTGTCATATCGATCTCGGCTTCGTCTCAGGATGGTCAAAGAGAAGAGATCTCGAAGAGATCTCGGAGAGATCTCGGTAAGATCTCGGGAGATCAGGATAACATAAAAGTGTGGATCACATAGGTTCACATAGATAATTCCTTAAGGAACATAGATAATTGCATACATTCCCAAGTCTCAACTATGGATGACATAGGTTCACATCATGGTTTGCTGGAGCGACAATTCGGACCGAATCGGTTCGCCTTGATTCGATCCAATTCGTATGGAATCGGTCCGATTCACATAGGATTATTGTATATATATTTAATATAACACAGATAAATAAATAAAAAACTAGAAAGTGAATTCTCATGAGTTTGGGTGATGATAGTTTAGTTTGACCAAATCTTGAGAGGTCTCAAGCAGACATTGTGTTGTCAGTAGGAGAGTGGCTCCCTTGGAAAAGTCACATGTACGTTTGACTTTTTTTACCGGACTTTAGATTTTTAGTATTCCATGTGGTTTATTCGAGTTATCAAATTTTTAGATAGACTAAATTATGAGAGATTAGAAAGTTAGCATTTCGCTAAAATCACCAAAACCACGATTTTCTTCTTCGATGGGAGAGTTGACTTTTTATTGGTAAGAGATATGATTTTTTTGATATTTTTATTGGATTCAAATGGGGGGTACTTTCTTATTTTCATGTAATATCTTAAGTAAATGAAACTATAAATACTAACATTTACTTAAATGATATTCAGGTAAATAAGAAGATCCTGACAACCCTGCCTGAAGAGATCCTGACAACTACCTGACTCATCTCGGCCTTCTCGTTTCTCGGGAAGGGGCCAAGACCGATATTCTCGCGAGATCTCGCGAGAATCTCACGAGATTGCTTACCATGGTTGGCAATATCGGGCCATCAGCCGAAACCGAACCAAAACCGGCCGAAACCATCTCAAGTGAAGACAAATCGCTTGAACTTGCCCGATACGCCTGATACCGTCGAATCGAAACTGATCCATTTCGGTTCCGGACCCGGCCTACACCAAAACCAAAATCGATATTGCCATCCTTGGTCTGGTGTAAATCTTAAGTTGTTTATTTCTAATGAATAGTGGCTTTTCGCCTTCCCAAGAGTCATTTACATTTTCTGTGCATGTATTTACTGGAGATTTAAATTACTGTTTCTTGAACCATAGGCGATACAGCAGAGTTAGGAAGTGGACTCTTGGATTACAAGGAACTGGAGATGAGATAGCAGTAATTAGAGCCTCTGGGAGCATTAGCCGTGCTCGTGGACCATTAAGTGTACCTAGCTCTGGTATTATTAGTGAGGAGTTAATTGAGAATATCCGCAGAGTCAGAGGTAAGTTATTGTCTCATCTTTGTATAATTAGTTTGCTTTTATTGCTAGACTTGCAGGTTGCAGTTACTGTAATTAGAAATAGTCCAATCACGCTAGATGGCAAAAAGTAGGATGCATAATCATGACATTGAATGTCAATATATTACTGATGCTATGTAGAATGATAAACTTATAAGTTTGGTTTCTGTTAGTCATGCTGATGTCATGTCATTACTGTTGATCAAAGTTATCAAACTATCCTAGTTTCTACAGAATACGTTGTTTTCAACTCATGTTAAAACCTGGGTGCGGACTTTCAGCTTTCTTCCCTGTTTATATGAAGTTCTCTTTGTGGTTTGAAGGGAAAGAAATTACAGCATCTTAAGGGAGTACCCATCTACGTGGAAAGCATAGGTTTTAGGGTCATTTTCTTCCTGTATAATTGGTGTAGGTATATGGTCATATCTCCATCAATGATTGGAAGAGGGAACTTAAGCTATTATAGCATTGTCTTAATTCTCTTCTGACTTTGTGAGGTTGAGGGACCTCTCCTCACCTACTTATTCTGTTTTCTAACGACTGTAATTGTATAATCGTCTTTTTCTTGAAAAGAACTGTGTCTTGCCATTGTGGCAAATGACAGGGTCCTCAAGAAAAATCGTGTTGATTCAAACCTGTGTCATGTTTCTTCTACATTATAGTCATATGTTCTATGGTTCAGCACTCATTTTCTTATTTAATATAATCTGGTTTCTTCCAGAATCAAAGAAGTACAAGGCTGTTATCATACGAATTGATAGCCCTGGAGGTGATGCTCTTGCCTCTGATCTGTAAGTTCTTTATGCTCTTTGACCTCATCTGGTAATTTCCAGTATACATGTCCTAACTCCTAACAGATGTAGTGAAAATTTCATGCTTTTATGCTTCATCTCTATGTTTTCCATCTGTCCCTTCACTTTCATTGATGTGTTATCCTTCCATAAGATGTCAACTAAGAAACCCAATCCAAAGTTCAAGGTTGAATACAATTTGAGCTTTAGAATTTGAAGATAGTTGAGAAGACATACATGGCAAACTCAAAACCATTCAGAAAAATAAATATACAAAGGAGAAGAATGGGAAAATATGTATTCAAAATTTCAAAGAGCAGAACTGCCTCTGCAATCTCATGAACTATCCTCCAGAGAGGAAGTTCCACTAATTTAAACATGCATATAATTATGGGTTATGTATGCAAATAAAAGTTACAGATATGACATCGAGTAATATAAATATGGCACAAATCCCTAAGTTCTGAAAACAGATTCAAATAACTCTATGAACCAATTTATGACCACAACCAAAATATGCTATAAACAACAATAATAGGGCAATGAGTTAGATTCTATCATTTGTTATTCACAGATCTTGCCCAATCAGATCCATTGGATATTCATGATGCCTCTCATGAGTGTGGACTTTCCAACCAGCAGTCGGGACTCTGTCAGAAACCACTGGCTTTGTAACTCAAGGTTATTGAGCCCTTGCCCATATTCTTAATAATGATCCCATATTCTTAAAAATGATCTTTCTATCTTTCTTACCTTCTCTGCTTTAAAAGATTCTACCACGATACATGAGCTTGATCGGGTAATACGTAGTGCGTATAGATTGTAAGTTCTGATGCCACAATTTTCCGTGTGATAAAATTTTGGCATACATGGGTAAAAGGTGCTTGAGGGCCTGAGGCAACTGCCTAGATGATGAGACAAAATCAGGGCAACAAGTCACCTTGCTGTTGCCAATTGTCTGAGGTGTCTTGGATGCTTTGGCAGTTGAGTTAACTTGCCATGGCCCACAATTTGCAATATAACAAATGGTTAGCGTGCACGGTGTACCGTCCAAGGTGCTTTAGAAAACTGCCGGATGATGAGACAAGGTCAGGCCACTGAAAAGTCACTTTGCTGTTGCCAATTGCCTGAATTGTGTGAAGTCTCTGGAATGCTTAGGCAGTTGCATCAGATTTCCATGGCTCACTATGTGCCCAATACACACAGTACCTGCTTGCCCTTGCCCAGGCTGATGGATCCGGGCTATAACTGGAGCATGCATCCCTGATCCCTCTGCTCTTTGTGACCTTGCTCTGACCCAGCCCTCTCTTGACGACTGACTTTCAGAGGCAAGTAAGCAACAACTCCACCTGTCCACCAATGTGGTGGCCCATGGCCTTGGCAATACCATTGAGCACACCACACCTCCAGTCATCCCAACAATGTTGATGAGTGCAAAAATGATGCGGAAGACAAGAACTGCGTGCTCCCTTTCTTCTCACTGGTGACCTGGGCCAGGTCTTTCTTTATAGAATTCTTTTCCTTTTCCCTCTATTTCATCTAATCTACACCTTGATGTTGGATGAATTTTCTTTATGTCTGTATGCATGTGACTCTCTCTCTTTCTCCCCCCCCCCCCCCCCCCCCCCCCCCAACCCAATCTCTCAGTGCTCTCTAATAGGCATCTCTGTTTTCTCTGTGATTGTGACTTGTTAGTGCATTCTCACCCAGTGTTAAAGTAGTTTCTTATTAACACACATGAATTTAGTACTGCATATTTGTTCCTTTATACATGAATTTGGTATATTTTAATTTTTTCTGTACATTTGCACTGATGAATTTGGTGATTTCTGCAGTTTTAAGTATATTTGACAAATTTAAAAATGTAGGAATACATCCTTCATGATGGGAGAGTGTTTTCGTGAGAAAAAGAAATATATCTTTTTTAATATGGATTCTCTCACAATTTGTTTGTTTATTTGGAACAGGCCTACTGATGTAGGCTCTAGTCCTTTGCCTCTCCCCATCAACGCAAGTCAATGTTAATTACATTGATTACACAATCAACCACCACTTGACACCCATAATCCGGATAATTAGAAAAGGGATCTTAAAAAAGGGCATGTTTAATCGTAGATAGTTGCTTTTGTCGACTAACTTGTTTGTTATTCATTCATTGCATATGTAATCGATTCTATCACCCGGATGTTTGAACAATATGTTGCACCTATTTAGCTTTCATCATATTTTTGTTCATTTTTTGATTCACTTATCCCATTTATAGTGTGCAGACTATTCCACGGAGGAATATGTGAATCCGACTATAAGGAAACAAGAACATGCATTGCATTTAGCTTTCATCATATTCGTCCGAACCCAATAGGATCTGAATCCGACTCCACCAATCCACGAGTCTGAAGACTCAAAAGGGTAACAACAACGGTCCAGTGGGAATATAAGGAACTAAGAACATGCATTGTATTTAGAAATCCACAAGCTTATATATACATATATGCACATGTAATTGCAACTGCAGTTCAAAAGTAAAGTACATCAACTTGGGACATACCGCGAGATGTACAAACTTGTCATATTGTTGGAAGAAGTCATGCCCATCCTTACCCTTATGGATCAATCCAAGGTTGCAAACTAGCTTACTCACCTTCATCTGAAAGGAAAGTGGGGGAATGAGCCTTACAATCTCATTGGCTCAGTAGGGTAGCCCCTAAAAACTCAGAGCAAGTAACACATAACAAATACCAGGTGAACATGCGAATCGGCCCGATTCAGGTGAATCGTGGCGGATAAGGAAAATACCAGGTGAACAATTCTCCACCTTTAAACCTCCAATTTCACTTGGAAACCAAAGAAATGCAAAAACCTGCTCTAGGAATCGCCTAGGCGGAGCTGAGGGATGAAACCCTCACTCTGCCGACTTTTCCTAACAAAACCCAGTCGGAAACCTAAATGCATCGTCTTTGGACCCCGCGTCTATACAAATGCATATGCTGCGTTTAAGAAGAGAAACGCCATGTGTCCCCCTTGATTTGACACGTGCCCTGACACTTGTCCAAACCGACTAAAATGAAATGCATTGATCAGAAACGCCACGATCAGAAATGCATCGCCGATGATAAGCATGTCAGGAAAATCTAAACTCATCGTCCAGTCCAAACGCGTTTTAAACACGTCGACTGCACCCGCCGTATTTACAATCTCTTCATCCAGGAACCCAGTAAGCCTGTGATTTCAATCTATTCAACACCATACAAGCCAAACCATGGCCATAACTCCTGCTAGACCTAATAATATGAATCTGAAAGCCAAATATGCTATAGAATAATTTGTGTAATGCATACTCAATAGGGGTTAAATGAATAATTATCCAAAAATTAAGGTGTAATTGCCATTAACTATGGAAAATAGAATCAGATTGGCCCAGGAATCGGCCAGGGCCGATCTTGATTTGGATCCGGAATCGGCCGTATCGGCCATGGTCGGTTTGATCCGGAATCGGCCGATCCCGATCCGGATCGGTCGATTTTGCCTTCCATGCCATTAAAAAGTTAAGATATTATTGCAATTATCCTAAAATTAGGATAGAATCATAATTACCTTGAAAATTAGTGTTACTGTGATTACCTGTTCACAGAGTTAACGTTCACCTTTTCCGACATATAACATGCACAAAACCTATCAAATCATGAAAATTCAGGGTATTATTGCAATTAATCCTCGAAATTAGGTTACAATTGCAATTAACCCAAAAATCAGGGTATTATTGTGATTACATGTTAACAGGGTTAAAAACTTAAAATCCCCCTTTTTTGATATGTAGCATGCACAAAGCAAAAATGAAGACTTGAAATTACACAATTTGAGAAGGGCTTGATTCAAATTTCAAGGGTGTGTTTCCTAGCTGAACCTCTTCCTTTTTTTGGTGCTTAAAACATCTTCCTTTTCTTCTCTTTTCTAACCTAAGTTTTCTTTATTTTCTTCTTTCTTTTCTTTTTTTCTCCCTGGAGTGGCAAGCTTTGCACTATGCCTCCCTACCTTCTCCTTAGAGCTTCCTCATTTGATTTCTGTATGTTTTGCAAGGAGGAAGATTTCTCTTTATATAGAGGTGGAGGATCAGCCATAGGCAGCCTCACTTACCCTCTTTTGCATCCTACGGGTGGAGTTTCATATCTCTTTAGACCCTACGTCCTTTCCTCTTTTAGAACTTCACCTGCGTCATGTACTGGTGCAACCTGAATTTTCTTTCTTATTCTTTTTCTTTTTTTTTCCTTTTCTGCTAAGTTTTCTTCCTTTTTCTTGGCACTAGAAGGTAATCCTAGCTAGCTCACCTTCTCCTCCTCTTCTCCCTGTGCTTTTCTTCTCTTTTGCCTTGAGCTTTTCCTCCTTTTTCTTGTCCTAAAGTAGGGGTTGCATCCCCATTTATATAAAGGAAAAACGGGCAACTGGGCATGGTACTGCTAGGTTTCACTACCTTGTTTAGAACCCTACTGGTGAAATGCACTGGTGGGGTTTGATTTTTCTTTTTTCTCTCTATTGAGTCATTTCTTTCCTTTTTTGAAACCTTACTAGTGTTGTGCACTGGTGTTAGACGCGAAAATTTCTTTGGAGAAAATATAGATTTTGGCCATGGAGGTGTTTTTATATGTTCGTGGGCGTGCCAATCTGTTATACATACAAAAGATTTGAAATCCGCTTGATGCGGGGAATTCCATATCCATTTATTGGACGATTGCGCCAATATTTGAGATATTTCTTCCGCAATTTTATTTGATCAGGCAATTAGGATTTCGTGTGCTAGACCCTTTCCCCACTGACCGGAGTCGATGTTAATTTACATCGGATTGAATCCGAACACCTTTGATAATAATATCGAGATTCATCTTTTTGGCACAAAGTCCAAAAGAGGTTTGAAAGGATGTAATTTGAATTGCAATTTGGTCTTTCAAGACATTTACAATTGGTCTCGATTATATAATCGGGTCTTCAAGATTATATTCCATCGCAGTCGGATTCTTTGAATTTGCTTCCGTCTGCATTTGATTTGCTTCATGGTCATGAACACTCTTTTGCTTGTGATCAGACTTTTGGAGTTGACTTGATGTCTGCAAAGGGCATTGTGAGAACCATTTTTTTATCTTTTTTAATTTGGTTTTAAAAATATCTTTGGATTATGGTCTTTTATTTGTCTTTATTTATTTACATTGACATGCTTTTATAAGTTCGTTTGACCTCTTCCCATTGGCTGAGACTAGTGTTAATTACCTCAACGCAAAGACTGAATACTCTTGATTAACCATCAAACAACCCCTTTAAAATAAAAGAAAGTAACTCACGATTAAAGAGAATGAATTGCACATGAAGAAAATAAGGTTGCAAATATACAATATATTTTTTGGAATTTTTTGATATTTATTTTAAATTCATTTTCATATTTTTTTTGTTTATTTTAAAATCATTTAGTTCATTTATTTAATTATTTTCGTCATTTATTTATCAAAATTATAATTATATGGATTAAATGAATATTTTTATTATTTTTATTTAATTTAAGAGAATGTTAACTTAGGGTGGATAAAAAATGATGTGATTCATGATTTGTTTGTTACTTTGAGGTTATTATTAATTAAATCAAAATGATTATGAATATTTTTATTAAACTTTATCAAGTAATTTTGATTTGGGTAAGAATTTAATTAATAAAGAACATAGAGTAAACGTTACATAACATGTAATTGCACATAGCCAACATGATTAAAGTAATGAGATTATCCCAATAGACCCATTTATACGTCAAGCATAAGAGCATATGTAGAGGTACATCAAATGTCGACCCATTAAGCCTATTAGGTCCATTAAGCCTTAAGCAACATGAATACGGTCATTTAATAAGTCACGGTATAAAATGTACAAATTCGGCCTAATAAGCAAGTCCAATGGACCTTTAAGCAATTTCCGCCCAATAAGCAAGTCCAATGGACCTTTTAAAGTTTGAGAAAATTAATATTATGCCTTGCACAATTTCTCTTAGGGCTTCCTTGCGGACCCTTCTTCTGGATCGCCTTGCAGTCTCTTTCAGAGCCTTGCTCTTTTTCCAACTTCAGAAAAATCCTACTTTAAACCTTGGCCGCCCTCCTTTTATAGGGAAAAGGGGAAAGACCCCGTTCCGGCAAGTGCGCACCGTTCCAGCAAGTTTGAGAATCTCATTTCAGGAGGTTTTGGAACTTGTTCCGACAAGTTTCATTTGTTTTTATTTTTGCAATTTACCCCTAGCCATTTTCTTTCTTTTTTTCTTGCCTTTTTTTTCTTAATTTAGTTCCCTCCCTCATTTGGTATGTGAGAGAGAGAAAGAGAAGAGAGAAAGGAGGAAGAGGGGCACGCAACCTCCCTCTTCTCCATCTCTTCCTACTCGACTAGGGGTGTTCACGGTTTAGTTCGGTTTGGTTTGGACCTTTTTTTTGAAAAAATCGAACCGAATAGTATTTAAGGGCACCGGTTCGGTTCGGTTCGGTTTGAATTGAAAATGGGAAAAAAAGACTTTTAAGGGAGGTTGTGAGGATTAAAATCACAACCTCCCCATGGTACGAGGTGCCACCAACTACTGCGCTATTAGTTTTCTTGTGATATATTGTATTATTTATATTATATATACATATTTTCGGTTCATATCGGTTCCCAGTCTCAAATCGAACTGAATTGTGAAGCCCTCCAAACCGAACCGAACCGGTCAGACCGGTTCAGTTTAGACCTTTTTATGAACACCCCTATACTTGACAGCGGCCCAAGGAGCAGTCGGTGGCAGCGGCTCACCAGGGCGGCAGCGGCGGCGGTTAAGGCCGGTGATGGCGGCGGCGCACCAGGGCGGCAGTGGCGGCACGCAGGCCAGTGGCGATGGGCCCAGGCACTGGCGGCGGTGTAAGGAGCAGCGGCTCGGGCTGGTGTCGGCGGCGGCTGTGGCTGGAGAGGGTGCAGCGACGCCAGGAGCGGCCAAAGGCCACAGCGGTGCAAGCGACAGTGGCTCCAGTAGGGAGCGGAGGAGATAGCGCCGACAGCCGCGGCGGTGCAAGCGGCAGGGGGCGGAGGAGGCACCGACAATGGTCAAGGGCAGAGAAGTCTTCGGCAGCCAACATCTCAAGTAAGTATGATTTCTACCCTTCCCTCCCCCTCTCTCTCTCTCTCTTTTTCTTTTCATATGAGCAAGAGGCATTTCCACACAAGGCGGGGTATTTGTGTATCTTTTAACCCTTCCTGGGTTTTACTGCAACTTTTACCCTTTCTGAGTGTTTCTGTAGTTTCTTTCCCTTGATGGGTTTTCCTTTAATTTGACATCATTTCTAGGCATCTTCGCCATTTCTTGGCATTCCCAATCATTTCCGCCATTTCTTGAATTTCTAGGTGTTTCGGCCATTTCTTGGCTTTCTTGGGCTTCTTTGCCATTTCATAACCTTCCCGACTTTTTCTGCCATTCCTTGGCTTTCAGGAGTTTCTGTCATATCTTGACAATCCCAAGACTTGAAGTGGCCAGTTATAGGTCGTGCTCAGAAGAGCATACGTCACTTCATAAAAGGACATGTGTCCCACTCCATCGAGCCGCGCAAATAGCATGTGCCGACTTCTCAGTCTTTTCTTTGACTTTGCCAGATACTTCCGCCATTTCTTGGCTTACTTGGACTTGTCTGCCATTTGTAGGCATTTCTAGGCTTCGCTGCCATTTCTTGACATTTTATGACTTTTCTGGCTTTTCTGCCGCTTCTTGATGATCTTGGGCTTTTCTGTCATTCCTCGACTTTTAGTTATAGGCCAAATTCAGGAGAGCGCACGCTACTTCAGAGAAGTGACATGAGTCTTGCTCCACTGAGTCATGCAAATGACATAAAATCGAGTGGCATACCAGGGGCTTACCAAAGATATGGCAACTAGAGACTTAGCGAATGTTGTCTTTTGAAGAACATTCGAACAACATTGTATTTGAGCATGTTTCAGGACTTCTTCATAATTTCTATCCTTTTGGGGGACTTTTCTATATTTTCTACCCTTTTGGAGGGACGTTCTGTAACATATATCAAATGAAGAGCTCTTGCAACCCTTTGAAGGGCCTTCAGCTTTTCTGGAGCTCTCCAAGAACCCTCCAGCATCTTCTTCACTGTTTGAAGAGATCTTTGGCCGATGGAGAACTTGTAGCACTTGATAAATGAGGGTTTTCATTTAATACCCCTCATAATTGCTTGATGACTGCAAGAGGGATCTCCATAACCACATGTGGTAAAATCCACATGGTTTTCACATGGAGAGATATACACATGAATGTGCCTCGGGTAGAGTCTCCGCTTGGGCAGAGTCTCCCCAAGGAGGTACGAACATCATTTCATCCCCCATGGAGTCCAGCTCAATATGGAGTTTGCACATGAACATATGATGAACATGTGATCGTGCCTCGGGTAGAATCTCTACTTGGGCAGAGTCTTCCCATGGAGGTACGCACTTATGAACATATAAACATTTCATCCTTATGAAGTCCAACTTGACATGGAGGTTTGCCCATGAACATTATATGAACATATGATCGCGCCTCGGGCAGAATCTCCGCTTGGGCAGAGTCTCCCCATTGAGGTACGCACATATGAACATATAAATATTTCATCCACATGGAGTCCAGCTCGACATGGAGGTTTGCACATGAGCATTGACATTTTTATCTCCATGGAGTCTAGCTCGACATGGAGATTTTATAAACATCTATATTTCATCCCCCATGGAGTCTAGCTCGACATGGGAGGGGATATACACAGGAGTTTCACAGTCGCGGACGACCCTGGCTTGTCGTGCACGAGCACTTTATGTCGAGCACGAACACTTCACGCCTTTAAGGGTTCCCCTAGAGGGAATCTTTAGCACGAGCACAATTTAATTTTATCCCCACAAATACTAACTCGATGTGGAGATATGAGTATATATTTGAATTTTAGGACTTCCCCATGGAGACTAACTCGACAAGGAGGGAGTTTATAGAGATTTCGTTGCCGGAGGGGGATGACCTTTTTGCTTGCCGAGGGTGAATACCTTTACGCCGAGCGGAATCTTCTTCCATAAGAAGGCCAGAGTTTCCTTTCAAAAGAGCTTTCTTTTCTAATTTCAAAAAATCTCCTTGGCAATTTCCGAAGACAAAAGTTTCCGTCCTGTTGCCATTAGGCTACATGGACTATTTATAGGGGTTTTTGCCCCTTTACATTGAGAGAGGAGAGAGCGATGGAAGGGTTCCATCGGTTAAGGGGGCCTTACTTAATCGATGGAAGGCTTCCATCGGTTAAGGGACACATCGGTTAACCTTAACCGATGGGGATAGGGATCTCCCCTAACCGATGGGACCCTTAACCGATGGAAGGGTTCCATCGGTTAAGGGGTTTTTTCCTTAATCGATGGGAATTTTCATTGGTTAAGGGGTTTTACATGGGTAGTTTTCCTTTATAAATACACCCTCATGTTTTCTTACGAGAGATGTTGATGCCGAAAAGACTCCTACATTTGAAGATCCTCCGACGAAGTGCTTGTATTCGGACTTTGCAAGTGCTTGACGCTTTCCCTTGCACATATTTTTGGAGTTGTAATTTTCTTCGAACTCGGTCTTATTGACCTTGTGCTGCCGAAGTTCTTTTGCAACTCGTCTTCTTTGAAGTATTGTTCTTCCCGAACTTTGGCTTCATTGAAGGGGTTTGGTGCTGACTTCATTAATAAGTTCCATCTTTAATTTGAAAGGGACTTGGATTCAATATTACCTAAGTAACCATGGCATTACTTAAGTAACTATGACATTTACTTCATCCATAAGTCTCCTCCGCTTAATTTGAAAGGGACTCGGATCCAGTATTACCTAAGTAACCATGGCATTACCTAAGTAACCATTGGATCATTATAAATAACTTTTGGCATTCCCCTTTGTAGATATCCACTGCAACTTTTCAGGGTTCAACAGTTACAAAGGGGTAATTTTAAAGGGGTCCAATAGAGAAATAGATAGGTACTTAATGGGAAACTAGGAAGTTGCCATATTGACTCCTACGTGGACATACATGCAAGGTGGGTACTAAGTACTAACCAAGGGCTCATTTGGGTTCCAACCTCGTGATTTCTCTGGGCTGAGGGGGGGCCTACAACCTGAGAGATGTATGGCCTCCTCATGGCTCTGGCTACTAGTGATTTGGGATTGATCCTCAGCAGGGTGGGTTTACTCTTGGTACTAAAGAGAAGAATATATATAGGAATACTTCTTTTATAATTTTTCTAAATAAAATCTTGCTTCAAATGCCTAAACCCTCACCTAGGTGGCTAAGGCTAAGGTAATCTCATTGCCATCTCAGTTGCCATCACCTTTGACTACTTACCTATACACCTGCCAAAGGAAAACCCAATAAAAAGAACTGTGGGTCTGAAAGAAGAAGAATGAAAAAAAAGAGAGAAATTTTGAAGAAATCAGCATACCTACCAAGTGTCACAGGTTGGTGGTGGATGCATATCATGCTCACATGAACGATGTAGACAGATAAATAACACCAGCACTTGAAGATGCATCTGGATTCATATCAAGGGTCAAGAATGGCTATAGTTCAATTAGGAAATTTGGGCCAGAGTGCAGACCATAACATATTAATCAGGGATACGTATTGGCAATAAAAGATCCTGAACTATCCCAGGGTTATAATACTGCATGTTGCAAAATCATACTTATATCTTGGATGTCACAGCCGAACCTTGGTAAATGTTGCTGTGTGAGGTTGAACATGGCCATTCTGGATTTCTGAGACCCTTTTCTATTGGCATCAATCTCAACTAATTTTCAAGAACAAATGTTTTCATGGAAATTTATTGGGAAAATTAATTATAGGTCCCTATCAGAGGGGGGCTTATTTCCTGATCCCTGTTTGAGAAAGATGGCCCAAATAGTTCCTCCTTTTGGTATACTTTAACAATCAGTCTCTGAAAAGACAACTTCTATCTTCTATTTTTTTTTTCCCGTTTTACCCTTCCATCAATAAGTACCTTTATTTCATGCCATTAGATATGTATGACCACTGTGTTCATACTTTAAGTGGTTTTCTCATCTACCTTAACCAATTTTCTCGTCTATTTTAACCTGTTTCCTCATTTACTTTAACTAAATTTTACATCTACTTTAACTTATCATTTATGTTCTTATTCTTTATTCTTGCACTTTAACCAAATTCTTCTTCTATTTTAACTCACGTGTAGTATTAGTTTAACACATCCATACGTGTACTTTAACAGAGACTTTGGCCTTCTTTGTAACTTCAACCATTTATGCATCTTATAGTAGACGAGAATATCGGTTAAAGTAAGAGTTTAAAGTTGTTAAAGTATGTGTGATGCTGAGTTAAATGTGTGAGATTTAAAGTAACTGTTGATATAAATTAAAGTCTAAATTTAAAGACATTGCGTTCGAAGGTATTAAAGTAAGAGTTTAAGATCGTTAAAGTATATGTGATGGTAAGTTAAAATATGTGGTACTTAAAGTCACTATTAATAGCACACAAAGTCTAAGTTCTAAGGCGTTAAAGTAAGAGTTCGAAATTGTTAAAGTATGTGTGACAGTGAGTTAAAGCATGTGGGATTTGAAGTAACTATTGATATTGTAACGCCCCGCCGCGGAATATCGGAGCGGTAATACAGTTATTTAAATAGTATAAAGCAAGAAATAGACATCAACCATTGCACCATTGGAATAATACCAAGAAAATCCAACTTCATTAATAATTCATCAACCAACTATTACATTCACTAATCAGAGCTAAAACTAGGGCCTAGAGTATTTTATTCAAATCCAACTATTACAAACTAACTGACTCATAACTAACTAACTACTAAAAGCATCGGTTGACGTAAGATGGAATCACTCCTGGTCCTGCTCATTCCCTTCCTCGTTCGTGTGGTAATCCCCATCAGACTCACCTGAAACACATGAAATAAATAGCGCAGGGTGAGCGATAACGCTCAGTAGGACTTAATATCTCGTATAAACAGGCATATTTTAAGTGATTAATGTCTTATTAAGCAGGATAACTAACGAGAACGATCAAGTATAGTCACGAAAGTAATGTCACAAGATAGCAATGCTTTCACATGTAAATAGCTCTACAAGTATGATAATGATTGACCATATAACGAGATAACATGTATGATTGCACAAAAGTGCACTAGTCACGATAGCATGTATTGGTCGATATTCTTTCAACCACGAGTTCAAGTAAAATGATTAAATGATTGTCATAGATTAAATCTTGAGTCATGCGTTAGGTGCATGCCAAACACCCTGATCATTAAACCCCTCGAGTTATAACCTTTCGAGCACACCCCTCAGGACCAGATCGGACCCTTTATAATGTTGTCTGGCATAGTCATGTTTTATCTTAGACAATCACAAGATGGCCAATAGAGTATCAAGAATAGATGAGAGTAAGTGACGAATAGACGAGAGTGTAGAGAGAATGTGAACAGATGAGAGTATAGAGATAGTAGATGAGACCAAGGTTTGCCATATCGGATCTCGGCTTCGTCTCGGAGGGTTTGGAGAAAAGAGATCTCGGAGAGATCTCGGTAAAATCTCGGGAGATCAAATCTCAAGATATTGAGATACAAAATGATATATACACATATATGTATCCCATGTGAGAACAAAAAGATTATTTTTAAGCAAAACAAATAATTGGATACATTGATAGCCATCATTAGTACATCTGTACATGTTACAATTAGATGTCACAAGAATCAAGAACAACAATCTAGTAAGAATCTTGAGTTTTAATAAGTTCATATCATAATTTTAAACAATAAGTAACAACAAATAAGCAAGAATTAACAGGCATGAGAAATATTCAAAAAAGAAAGCAAGAATTAAGTAGATTATGTAAAAAAAACCTAAAACATTAACAAGAATTAAAAATTCAGAATGAAAGATGTCATTCGGATCTTGATTTTATCTCGAGAGGATTGTAGAGAAGAGACATTGGGGAAATCTCATATAAATCTCAAGAGACCAGAAGCACTAACAAAAACTATATTAAGTATATATTTCCGAGGGACCATTTGTAATCTCATCCAGTTAACCACTCAACATGAGAAAGAAGACTCAAGAAAAAAGTTGCCTATAAGACTTGCGGTGGACAAATTAGTCATGGCTAGGAGCCTTCCTCTATTAGGAAGGCATTTAAATAGCAACCACATGGTGTGATGGTTGGGGAAGGAAGTGATGAATTTCAATATGCTTGAATGTGACAAAGGATCTCAAGAGATCTTGGCATCAGGTGTCTCGTACATCTCGGATATCGGCAAGCTGGAGAGACAGAGAATCTCGAGAGATCTCGAGAGATTCTCGGGAGATTGCAAACCATGGATGAGACATGGTCAAAATCATAAAACAACGATAAACAGGCGATAATCACAGTTGCACAACACATGGTTGTGTGTCGGCAGTCCGGTAGAAGTCATAACCGTCTGCTAGCCGTGCTATGAACACAAGCCAGAAGTCTGGCGTGATCTCAAGGTAAGAGAGAACACACTAAGGCTGTTGGATCATGCTGATCCCTAAGGTGTAAAGGGTTTTAATGGTACAACCCGCTCGTCGGTAATGGACGTCCGCCAAAGCCAAGAAGACTTGCGAAGGCCTTGACAAGGAGTCCCTGGTCCTGTCAGGAGTATTCCCAACGGAGAGGTGGTCCAAGTCAAGAAAAAAGTGTGTACAAAACAAGTGTCCGTCGTGCCTCGTGTGCTCGAAGGCAGAGGGATGCGGTAACGGTATAAAATCATGCGGATAAAACGAAAGCAAGTTCATTAAAATAATAGGGAGATTAAGTGAATAATTACACTTAATTACCAGATATATTATTGAGTAATTTAATAAGGTTTCATGGCAAACATTAACGTTTAGTGTGTACATGTGTAAAGAAATCATGAGAACAAGAATAATCGTACACATAGCTTTTATTTATTGGAGTTTATATAAATAATGCCCAATATTAGTAAACAGGTCGCTGCTGTTCACGACAGTATATGATAAGGGTTAAATAGGGATTAAATGGCATAATTAACAGGGGTATACACGAAATTAGGGTTCTGGTTGCAACAGTGAAATTGCGACAGGGGTACCCGTCGCGTTTCAAGTTGCGACAGAAGGGCCGGTCTCGTTCTGCTGAACCGGGCCAGGCCCATGAGTGCGGCGGAAACCGCGACGGGTCGGGCCGTTGCGTTCAAGACGCGGCGGTCCACCCTGTCGCGACCTTCTGAGATCGGGACGGGTCGGGCCGTCGCGATTTCAAAAGGCGGGCCGAAGCCCAAAAGGGGAAACAACCCCATTTTAGGTCTCGGTCCTTCCTCCCATGGCTTGATACAGGGCCATTTAAAAATCCATATAACATCGCATGCATGTACAAAAATCACGAAACCAGTTTTAAACGAAAATAGACATGTAGATGTATCAACAGTAATGAATAATTAGAAAATAGACATGGTATGGACATGCCGTAATTAGGTTAAATCTCGGTGACCTAAAACATGAACAGTGATGGAAATCGATTTAATTCGCAAAAGATACATGATAAAAATTGGGGAAAATAGGATCATTCGAACCCTTACATCAAGCAGTACATGTGGTAAAATTTGTAAGGCATGAGATCAAGTGTAGACATGGATTTAAATGAAAATGTCATTTCGGGTACATGCTTTCAACAGGTATTGGAGCATGAAATACTCCCAATAGACATGATGAAAATTGGGGAAAACATGGGGCTTTCGAAGATGGATACATGGGCTACCTATGGCCGAACTAATTGATTTGTGCTTGAGAGATTGTCTACCTATGGCCGAACTTAATTGGTTTGGGGTTGTGTGGAGAGACGAAATCCTCTTGCTCCAAGTTTCTCCTCCTTGCTCTCCACGTCCAAAACCTTCTCTCCTCGATCTCCAATGCTCCAGAAACGATCTAAGGGTTGGTAGAGTCGAATTGGAGAGTATTTGTTTGTTTAAAGAGTTCTTATGCACTTAAAACTCTTCCCTCTCCTCTAGCTACGAAATTCCCATATTATCTCCCTTTTCCTAGTATTTATCCACCTAAATAGCTTTGGGAGAGTCCCAATTTCGTGGCTAAAGAATTAGGATAAGTCTAGGACTCTTTTTTAGGATAATTATGGGTTAATTAGTAGTTATTTTTAACCCTTTTCTAATTATTGTTAATTAAGGTGCGAATTTCTACTTAATTATCTCCCATCCAACTTGGGCTCTTCACAATTGGGCCCATTCATCCATGTTTGGACCATTAGTATAACCCATTTCCTCATTTAGCTTAATGGTTTTAGTTTAATTCCATTTATTCCAATTTATTCACCCTTTATTCTAATTTAAATCTATTTATCACATTTATTCGATAAAGTTTTCATTTTATTTCAATTTAACATTATTTATCAAAAATTAAAGATCAGAGTTGCTACAGATATGATTTAAAGTGTAACTTCAAAGGCGTTAAAGTAAGAGTTGAAAAATTTTAAAGTAATAGTTGCTCATAGTTAGAAGACAGAAAACGTTAGTCAGATATTGTCAGCGCAGATCCCAATAAAGTAGGGACTAGAAATTAACATCCCTAAAAGTACCTGGACTTTTTTGTGCTGGTATTTCTGACAGGGACTTGCAGTTAAGATCTCTCATCTGACAAAGACCTATAATTAATTTTTCTAAATTTATTTTGTCTAATAAAAAAGAGACTTAGTTTGTCTAACATGTTAAGGAACACACACTGCTGTGAAATGTAAGATTAGAACTTGTTTCAATTACATTGCTAAATCTCCACATCAATTAGCAAAAATATGTCAAAAGTTCTTGTATCCTTTTCTCTTTCATTTGTTTCATTTACCTGATAACACTTATTTCCTTAGGTCACTGTTTCATGTCTTACGCTGAATGAGGTTATATTGCTTTAGAATGTGGAGGGAGATCAGACTTCTTGCTGCCTCAAAACCTGTGGTTGCATCAATGGCGGATGTTGCTGCAAGTGGAGGCTACTACATGGCTATGGGAGCAGGAACTATTGTTGCTGAGAAGCTCACATTGACAGGTTCAATTGGAGTTGTCACAGGCAAGTTCAATTAATCTTACATTGAATAATTGCTATGGTACCCTGCCTTCGTTGGCAACCAACAGATCATCTGATTAGACAGCTCCTGTAAAAGTGCCAGTTACATGAATGCTGCACAGAAGTGTACCCTTGGTAGGAGCTTTTTGACCAAGATTAATGAATTATCCAATGTTTAACTTGAGTTAGGAAAAACATGTTGTAAGATTTGTTGCTCTCTTATCCAAACTTATGTATGATGGCATTCAATCTGTCCTTACTATACCCTTTTTATGAGAATGAAGCATCTATATCCTATACTCATTAATGATGTACTTTCTTTTTAACTTTATGTGAATGGAAATATGATAGCTATTCTTTCATTTAGTATTGCCAAATAAAACAAATGAACATGCTCCGGTTTGTAAACAGTCATCTGGGATAGCTGAGTTTGACCTACATCAACCCCCTTGTTAATTGGGGAAAAAAAGTCTGCAATGGTTGGGATTGTTAAAAGTGACTATTTTACATGATCTTCTTCTCCTCATAACCGGTCCCATATGAGAGTTTTGGAAGCTGATTTTGATGAGAATATGATCACATTTTCAAGATGTGAATTAGTAACATTTAGTTTATGAATAGTGGTTGGCATGACATCTCTTGGGGTAGAGTGTGTAAAAGCAAGGAGGCAGGGGTTTGGGCATAAGGAACATAAGAGATTTCAATTTGGCGTTGCTTTGTAAATGGTTTTGGAGGCTTGGAACAGAAGAGGATGAGCTTTGGGTTCAGCTGATTACTTAGAAGTATTATACTTCAGCCAGGGTGTGGGACCTTATTTCACCACATTTGCAGTTTTGCACATTATTTCCCCTATATGGAGAGGCATCCTTCAGTATGTTGATGTCATTAGAGTTAGCATGATATGTAACCTAGGGAATGACTTGAAATGCTCCTTTTGGCATTATAGGTGGTTGGGTGATTTTACACTTGCTGAGGAGTTTCCTAGCCTGTTTGCTGTCACCGAGGCACCGGATGCTTTGGTGGCTCAGTGTTTTGATGCGCAACTACCGGGGGGCATTGGGCCCCTATCTTCAGGAGAGACTTTACTATAGATGAAATGGATCAACTTCAGTCCCTTCTTAGTTCGCTGCTTCAAGTCAAGGTGGACGCTTCTGCATTGGACTCTTGGAGGAGGTGATGGGACTCTTTTGGGCAGTTTTCAGTCAGATCAGCTTATTCTTTTATTTCAGATGGAGATTTACGACATTTTGCTGCCCCATATGTATGGAATATCAATAGTCCCCTCAAGGTAAAGGTGCTCATTTGGAGGATTTCTCATGGTCGCCTGCCGACGCGTGTGAGATTAGCTTCTTTCATTCTGGACATCTCCACGACTTGCTGCCTTTGCAGAGGAGAGGAGGATGTGGACCACTTATTCATTTCCTGCCCTTTTGCCTAGGACATTTGGACTGGGATTGGCTGATCTTTTCAGCAGACTTTGGATCCCGCTTCAAGGGGTCTTTCAGCTTCTTCTTAAGTGGAGAAGGAAATGGGTGCTTAAGGGAGATTCCATTTTGTGGTGGCTAGTCCTTCATGCCACCCTTTGGGCTATTTGGAATGAAAGAAATAGAAGAATATTCGAAAGGGAATCGAGGTCAGAGGAGAGGACCTTTTCTTTCACATTTGAGACGGTAGTGTTTTGGGCTAGACATCTTTGTAATGGGGGGAGCAAAACTCCTCAGTTCTCCTTTCCTTGGGCAATTAGATTTTTGCTTCGACAAGCTTGTCATGTTTTTTGGGGTGGGGGGGGGGGAGTCCTTCTTGGGGTGTATTGCTTATATAGGGGTACTAGGAGATTGGTCTTTTGGGGGTTACTTTTTGTTGATACTTCTATACTTGTACATTCTTCCTCTATTCTAATACAATCGTGGTACTACCCACTTTCAAAAAGAAAAAAAACATTTAGTTTGTGAGTAAGCTTTTGGGATGCTTGGTTCCAGTAGATGCTCTTCAAGAATGAATTCCTGGAGATCTACTGTTTGTCCACAGATAAAAGGGAGTTGGCTAACGGAATGTGTCAAGTATGGGGAAAAGAAGAGACCATGGTCTAATCTTTTGAAGAAATTTCAGTGGTGTTTGGTTTTGGGCTCTCAGGTTTTTGATTATTTAGGCTCTATAAAGATCAAGTAATGGAGAAAGGAGGTTGTGACTGTGAAAACCAGACAGAAAGGTGTATGTCAAGATGCTTATGAATCTGTTGGAGTCAAGAGGAACATGTGGTTAAATTTTTCTGGGTCTTAATGGGAGAAAGGATGCTGGCAACTGGCAAAAATTAAAATCCTTATGCAATAGTTGACTCTGACTAATCTGGGAACAGAGGAATTCACATTCTACATGGATCCATTGGAAATTCTGTGTTCTATGGGATCCGTGTTAGAATTCTGAACGATAGTAAGTGATCTAGACAATCATATGTAAACTTGTTCATGCAAAGTAGAAGTGACCTCATACATTTTCTGAGCACTGACAGGTTGGAGAAAGATTTACCCTCATATGAATTAATACGTGCAGTGACCCAGTCACAACCCATGCAGGAGGAGAGATCACCCGTTTGTTCAGAAAGGTTACTTGGCAAGAAGGCCAATGTGGAGCTACCACTGCATATGGCTGTTGGGCCAAGAATAATTGCTGGACCATATACATGGGGTTGTGATTCATAACTTGTGAGGCGTCTTTTGAGAACGAAACCATGTGGGCCTACCTCAAAGTGGATGATACCTCACAAGGGTTGGATTGGGCTGTGTGATATTATGGTAATAGAGCATGACATCCAATACGGTATGGGCTAGTTTGGGGATGAACCAGGCCGAAGTTGGTGGGCCTGTAGTGACCCAGTCACGAGCCATGCAGGAGGAGAGGGCTATTTGTTTATTTGGAATGGGCTACTTGCCAAGAATTCTAGTGTGGGGATACCAATAGTGTGGAGCTTCCACTGCATTTGAGAGTTGGGGCAGGAATGAATTGAATTATCCCATATCAGAAATTAGGAGAATATTAATAGACTATGTTTGTGGGGTTGTGATCCATAACTTATGAGGCGCCTTTTGGGGACAAAAGCGTATGGGCTTGGCCCAAAACGGACAATACCTCACAATGAGCCCGACTTGCACGGTTTTGTCTTCAAAGGTGTCTCACAAGTTATGGATCACAATCCCACAAATATAGTCCAACATTCTTCCCATTTTTGATATGGGATAATTCAGCTCATTCTTGCTTTAGCCCCCATACATAGTGGTAGCTTCACGCTAGCCTTCTTCTCAGATAGTCCTTTCCAAATAAATGGGTGGCCCTCTCCTCTTGCACGGTTTGTGGCTGGGTTACTACAGGCCCACCAGGTTCGTCCCTGAACTAGCCCATATCATACTGGACGACTTGTGCTTCTATACCATAATGTCATAGCCTGATCCACCTTTTGATGTTGTTGAACCCAAAAATTTTCATCATGAATTATACAATTCTGAAAATACTTGTTTAGATGTTTAGAACAAGTATATGGGGAGAAAAATATTTATTCGGAGTCCCGGATGAAATATCAGGAATTTTCAAAACCCCAAATCTCTTATTCTGAATTTTCAGGATAAATAAATGAAATGAAATATTTTTTCTGATTTTTTTGGAATAAATGGCAGAAAAAAATATATTTCTGCTATGTCCTTGAAATCTGAAAACAGCCGCTCCAAGATAAACTGGAGCAGAATCGATGTATCCCCGGTGTTTTCGAATTAAAGGCCTCTCCAGGGAAATATTTTTAATGTCCCAGAATAATCCGGTGGAAGTCATCCTATGTGGCGCACGATATAAAGTGTGCAAGGGTCTGTCCAATACTCATGTCAACTGACAAAATGACGTGGCACCGACGTGACCCTCTGCACAAACAAACAATGGCAAAATTCCGCCTTGAAGCGAACCACGTGGCAGAAACACTGACCATGTGGGTTAATTTATAGAAAAAGATGGCCGAAGCCCCACCCCCACCGATCAACACCTCACCGGTGGGGCCCAGACTGGTGGGGAGCCCCACCGGTGGGACAGACCGGTGGGGAATCCCACCGGTGGGGCCCACCAGGGCCCACCGCCCACCCACCGGTGGGAGTTCCACCCGGTGGGAACCCCACCAGTGGTGTGTGCACCGGTGGGGCCCACCCGGGGCCATCGCGGCCTTCCCCCCACCGGTGGGACTTCCACCCGGTGGGACTCCCTGTTCAAAAAAAAAGGACAGAAATTAAATGCTTACCTAGTGGAGATGTTGCCCGGTGGGATGTCCACCTCTTGCCCAATCTCCTATGAAAGGAGATGACCTCCAAGGAAGAAGAGCGAGAAGATCAACTCCAGAAGAGGGTTTTCAGAAATCGCCTGTCTGTGTTGAATTGTGGAAGACTTGTCTGCTCTGTCTCAGGCAAGGCTATATTAGCTATGTCATTTTTGTAAATTAGTCCCTATGGGTTTAAAAATTGACCCAGTGGGCTATTTTCTATGAGACTCGTGTTTATATCAAAGCAATGTATGAAAAGAATATATCAAATCTTTGCACTCAACATATGTTTGGTGTGGGATATTATTTCTGCATGATAAGACAGAAAAAAATTACAAATAAACCTTGTCCTTTGTTTATTTGTGTAAATGACCAAAACAGAGATTTTCTGAACTTAAATACTTTTTAGATATAAACAAGTGTTAAGATCATTTCTGAAAATTCTGAAATAATGTCTCATGGGGTAGAATATAAGAAAGATTTATAAAACAACCCCCATTCATCAAAAGAATTACAAAATAATCCTCATATGACAAAGAAATGGCAAATCAGTCCTTAAATATGAGGAAATTCATGAATCAGTCCTTAAATATGAAGAAATTCATGAACCAGTCCCTATTTTAAAGGACATTTTACAAATCAGTCCTCAAATATGAAGGAATTTCCAGGTCAGTCCCTATTTTAAGGGATATATCACAAATCAGCCTTCAATAAAGGGGAAATCCATAAATCAGTCCTCATTTTATGAACAAAGAGGCAAATCAGTCCCCATTTAAGGGGAGATTGCATAAATCAGCCCCTATCTGAGGGAGTATTTTTGTAAACCAATCCTAGTCTCATTCGAAAAGATAAATAATGAGACTACAGGTAACCCCCAATCTGTTTGAACGGTGTTTTTCTTTCCTTCAAGAATTGCTTTCCACAATTAAAAAGTCTAGACATGTATCAAAGGTGTTCGAGTTCTCCTCGATGTAAAATAAACGTTGATTTATCGACGGAGAGTGGTCTAGCATACAAACTCTAAATCACCTGAAGTTCACATGTGGGAGACGATAACGAACCCCTAACTATATGTATGGGGGTCTCACATTCATATTCTCCATGTGCTGATAGATAGACATATCAAGAAAAGAACAAAAAAAACTATTATCGAAGAAAATAAATGATATCGGATACCATACTTGAAAGTTCTTTTCAAACAGATGTATTGTCCGCTTTGTGCCAAGCCTGCATAGTTTTGTCCTCAAAAGGCGCCTCACAAGTTATGGATCAAAATCTTACATATATAATCCAATAACATTCTCCCTATTTTCGATGTGATAATGAACGTCATTGCTGCCCCGACCTCCATACATAGTGGTAGCTCCACGCCGTTAGCGGCTCCATGCTAGCCTTCTTGTCAGGTAGCCCTTTTCAAATAAATTGGCAGCCCTCCTCCTCCTGCACGGATTATGACTGGGTGGTGCGGACACTTGAGGACATGCTCGTTTTGACCCGTTGCGGGTTTACCGGCGTCGTCGAGCGGAGCCGACGTCACTTTGGTTGGACGACGGCATTCTACAGGACTTTTGAGGCTTTAGCATATTTTTATGGAAGGCCAAGATATTTTGTACGGCCCATTTAGGTGCCATTTAGCATTTTCCTATTTTTATGTATTTTTTGGCTTTTATTGAATATTTTGAGGAAATGGGCATTTTGGTAAATATGTGAGCCCTTTCCTTCCTATATGTATCTGGCCATCTCCCTACGGATGCGATGATGAACAGTTTGAGAGGAAAAAAAAAATGTGACTTCCCCAAGCTTCCCCCTCCTCTTCGGAAAACCCTCTCCCTCTCTTCTCCTTTCCCCTGCTCCTCCTCCTTCCCGTCCCCCATCAACTGGTATCAGAGCACCCACGGTCCGGCCCTTCTCCTCGGTCGTCGTCTACTTCGGTTCGTCTGCCTCGCCCCCCGTGAAGCCCGCGCCCGACCTCAGCATCGCGCGACCACTCCCACGCCTAGTCTTCGCGCGCAAGCCCGCGAAGACCCGTCCCGCCCGCGCAAACACCGGCCCCCGCCTCCTGTCGCCGGTCCGTACGCGCCGGCCCCGCGGGGCTCACGCCCCTTCTCGCACGAGAGCTTCGCGCCGGCTCTCCCGCGTCCGCTTCGCCATCACCAGCCTCCTGCGGCCCCCCTGCTCCGGTCCCCACGCCTCCACTACCTCCCTGCGACCCCCTCAGCATCGGCAACACCCCGCCAGCCCCCCTCGTCCACGCGCGGTGCTTCCTGCACGAACCCCACCTCGCTGCCTCCCTTCCTCTCCTGCGCGCACGCACACCCCGCCAGCTCTCTCTCTCTCTCTCTCTCTCTCTCTCCTCTCTCCTTCTCCCGAGCACTGCACCACCATCTGAAGCAGCCCTTCGTCGCCGCGCCTCTTCCTCTCCCCCGCTGCGGAGTCCAGGGCACCATAGTAGCCTTCAACTGAGTCCAGCAGAGCTCCACTGCACCGGGCTAGCGGGGAGTTCATCCAATTGCAACGCAGAGGCCCTTGACCAGACCACACGGGGCACAGTTCGCCTTAGTGGGCCAGTTCAGCCACCTCCCTAGTGGCAGGCCCGGTTTGGCCCATTCGGCAGCAGGTCTTCCGAGTTCAATTCGGTTCACCAGCTCGGCCCATCCCATGCGCCAGGTTTACTGTGCTGCCGTTGGAACTGATTGGAGATTGCGCACGCTCTTTTGCTCCAGCACCCAGCGTCGTCGGTACGGATTCCCGCTCTTCAGCGGGTCAGTGAGTGCTGCTAGCTCTTCTCCCCCAAATTTCTGCTTTCTAATATATGGTTAAATGTGTTCCCGTACTTTTGAGAGTTAGGGCTGCTTAGCCCGTTATAAAATTCATGACAATCACTGCTGTTTGAGAGTCGTGTGAACCTACCTGTAGCTCTAAATTGAGGCATTTGAATGTGATTTCGTTGCTTTAGACTCTTGGTAGTCTTCTCTACTGTTGGCCTGTTTCGTTTTGATACTGTGAGGGACAACTTCTAGAGCTGAGTTTCTTGTTCTTAATGTAATTATTTTCATGGGATTATTGTGAATGTCTAAATCATGCTGCGATAGTTGCTCATTTTCTGATTTTAATTTGTTGCACACATGTCAGACTCAGTCTCATTCCTGCACCAGTTTGTCGGTCCCATCTTGCATTAGTTGGATTTATGTCATGGGTTGGTTGGGTCACCTCATGTAGTTTGGGAGTCTTGTTTGCATGCCCACCCATAGTGGTGCTGAGTACTACATCTTGGCACCGATGTCTGAGTCTCGAGCAGATGCTCAGGCGATGCCTGGGTTAATGGAGAGACTCAACTAGGTCCTGCTCCGTATGGATCAGATGGAGCATCAGTTTGCGGAGAGATTCACTGAGTGGGACCATACGGTCCAAGGGATGGCTGACCGTCTAGCTGCTTTGGAGAGGCCTCCTGCCCCACCTGTCGTCACTACGCAGCCCCCTGTCCCTGGGGATCCCCCCAGAGTGGACCCCGTTGCTGATCGGCAAGATGATGGTCTTGGTTATGATTCCTTTGGTGAGGTTGAGGGTGTCTATAGGCTTGTTGCTTGCACTCGTAGGAGATTTGATCGGCAGTTGGATTGTGAGTAGGATGGAGATCGTCGGCATCGCCCTTACCCTTTGGGTCGGGATGAGAGAGTTGACCGTTTTGGTCGAGCTGATGGAGAGTTGGATTTGGGTAGAGCTCGTCACCCGAGTGGTCGTGGAGACCCTGCGATTGGTCAGAGGAGATATTGATATCGGGATGATCATGAGGATTTTGATGAGTGGAGGCCCCATCGTTTTCAGGAGGATTAGGATGACCGACGAATTGTTCGTGTGGACACTCCCACTTTTGACGGGTCCTTGGACCCGAAGGTTTATCTCGATTGGGAGGCCAGCATGAACCGCTACTTTGATTGAATGGGGATGTCAGATGCTCGTCGTGCACGCTTTGCCATGATGAAGCTGGTCGGTCAGGCCTAGACTTATTGGCTGAATGTTGAGGCTCTTCTCGAGCAACGTGGGTTAGATCCTATTGAGTTATGGGAAGACATGAAAATCAAGCTTCGAGAAAAATACCTTCCCTCGACTTATCGTCATCGCCTCATTGATTGCTGGCATAATCTCACATAAGGAACTCGATCTGTTAATGAGTACATTGCTAAGTTTGAGGACCCCGTTGCTGATCGGCAAGATGATGGTCTTGGTTATGATTCCTTTGGTGAGGTTGAGGGTGTCTATAGGCTTGTTGCTTGCACTCGTAGGAGATTTGATCGGCAGTTGGATTGTGAGTGGGATGGAGATCGTCGGCATCGCCGTTACCCTTTGGGTCGGGATGAGAGAGTTGACCGTTTTGGTCGAGCTGATGGAGAGTTGGATTTGGGTAGAGCTCGTCACCCGAGTGGTCGTGGAGACCCTGCGATTGGTCATAGGAGATATTGATATCGGGATGATCATGAGGATTTTGATGAGTGGAGGCCCCATCGTTTTCAGGAGGATTAGGATGACCGGCGAATTGTTCGTGTGGACACTCCCACTTTTGACAGGTCCTTGGACCCGAAGGTTTATCTCGATTGGGAGGCCAGCATGAACCGCTACTTTGATTGAATGGGGATGTCGGATGCTCGTCGTGCACGCTTTGCCATGATGAAGCTGGTCGGCCAGGCCCAGACTTATTGGCTGAATGTTGGGGCTCTTCTCGAGCAGCGTGGGTTAGATCCTATTGAGTTATGGGAAGACATGAAAATCAAGCTTTGAGAAAAATACCTTCCCTCGACTTATTGTCATCGCCTCATTGATTGCTGGCATAATCTCACACAAGGAACTCGATCTGTTAATGAGTACATTGCTAAGTTTGATGAGTTCTTGTTGAGATGTGGAGCTTGTGAGGAGAGTGCGTTGACCTTATCCCGATTCAGGAAGGGTCTCCGCCCAATCTTCCAACAGGGGCTGTTCCGCCATCAGGTGACGACTATTGAGCGTGCTTATCAGGTCGTTCGAGAGATGGAGCAATTTGAGCCGAGGATTGGGTCACCCCCGAGGACGAGTCCTGCTTACCAGCTCCCTATGGACCCACGCATGGCTCTTGGGCCACCCTCGAGGGGTCCTACTTTTCGACCTGTGGATCCCCCACGGCATGATCTGCCCATTAGACCTCGACCACCGCCTCAGAGGGACCATATTCCCACTCCGTCTGCACCCCATGACCGTTCTTTGTTGGGTGCACCTCCTGGCAGGCGAGAGGATAAGGGTAAAGCCCCAACTGTGGGTGAACCCTCTCTTGGTGTTGGTTCTCGTGATCGTTGTTTCAAGTGCCATGGGATTGGTCACTTTGCAGCCCAGTATCCCTCCAGGGCCTTGGCTATAAAGGGTACGCATCTTGAGGAGGCCCATCCTGCAGTACATCATGTGAGCTATGAGGCAGGAGATGACCTGACTGCAGAGTTTCATGTTGATGGAGAGCATATTGGGTACGCTCAGATCGAGCATTCTCCTATAGATCATGTGGAGGAACCTGTCGATGAGGGTAGGCTTGGAGTTGTCAGGTGTATTTGAGCTCAGCCTGCAGAGTGTGATGATTGGCGTCGCACTTCCATTTTTCACACCTACATTCGTCTGGATGGAAAGGTATGCAAAGTGATCATTGATAGTGGAAGCTGCATTAACGACATTTCTTCTCAGGCTGTCGCCCATCTTAGGTTGACTTTGGTTGACCACCCTTGCCCATATCGTGTTTGATGGGTGGATTCTACTTCCATTTTGATTCGAACGATGTGCCACGTTCCGATCTCTTTTCCCCCATACTCTAGGAGGGTTTGGTGTGATGTCTTGCCTATAGAGGTCGGGAGCATTATCTTGGGAAGGCCGTGGATATATGACATGGATGTGGTCCTCTACGGCCGATCCAATGTATGCGAGTTTTTCCACGGCGACGCCCTTATCACTTGCAGCCTTCCCAACCTACGATTTTGGCTTCTCATAGATCAGCCCGGGCCTGTGCCCCCACCCCTTATGTGTCCACTACCCATGGGCCCTCTACTTCCCCGACCCCTGTCCCTTCCCCAGCTCCTCTTAGAGGCCTTCCACCTATGGCTAGCACGAAGCCCGAGAGCACTTCTGTTTGCTCTAGTCCCAGCCAGCGACAGGTTAGGCCCCCTTCGGCTAGCTCCACTCCTTCTGCTAGCCCCACCCCTACAGGGAGCACGAGCACTGTCACTGTCTCTATCCTTGGTGCACCACCTCCTGTGACCCTGCAGTTGATTAGTGCTCATGACCTTCATCAGGAGCTCGAGGAGTTGGAGTGCCTCTATGTTTTGATGGTGAGACCTGTTGAGGGCAATGTTTTGAGTGACACCCCCCCTGAGTTAGTCTCCCTTTTAGAGGAGTTCTAGGATGTATTCCCTGATGATCTCCTGGATGGATTACCACCTATGCATGACAACCAGCACGCCATTGATTTGATTCCGGGATCCACGTTGCCCAACTTCCCCCACTTCCGCATAAGTCCAGCTGAGTTTGCGGAGCTTCGAAGGCAAGTTGAGGAGCTCCTGAGGAGAGGTTTCATTCGTGAGAGCTTGAGCCCATGTGTTGTCCCTGCATTATTAGCTCCGAAGAAAGATAGCTCTTGGAGGATGTGTATTGATAGTAGAGCCATCAACCGCATCACGGTGAAATATTGTTTTCCCATTCCCCGTCTGGACGACATGTTAGACATGATGGCGGGAGCCACTGTATTTTCAAAGATAGATCTTAAGAGTGGTTATCACCAGGTTCGGGTTTGACCTGGAGATGAATGGAAGACGGCCTTCAAGACTAAGGACGGACTTTATGAGTGGTTGGTCATGCCTTTTGGGCTATCCAACGCCCCTAGCACTTTTATGCGGCTCATGACCCAGGTGTTGAGGCCCTTTATGGGGATATTTTTAGTTGTGTACTTTGATGACATCCTCATCTTTAGCCGCTCCCAGGATGACCATTTGGACCACCTTCATCAGGTAGGCCTAGTCTTGCGCCGAGAGAGTTTGTTTGGGAACCTCAAGAAGTGTGCTTTCTTGACTGATCGAGTTGTCTTCTTGGGGTTCATAGTGTCTAGTGATGGCGTCTCCGCAAATCCAGAGAAGGTCAGAGCGATCGTCGAGTGGCCTGAGCCCCAGTCTGTCCACGACGTGCGCAATGTCCATAGATTGGCCACTTTTTATTGTCGATTTATTCGATGATTCAGCACCATCATGGCCCTGATCACAGGCTGCATTCAGAAGGAAACTTTTGTGTGGACTAAGGCCGCCGCCTTGGCCTTTCGTGACATCAAGACACTCATGACCCAGGCACCAGTTCTTCGATTGCCAGACTTTTCGAGGGTGTTTGAGGTCTCCTGTGATGCCTCTGGTGTTAGTATAGGTGAGGTCTTGAGTCAGGAGGGTCACCCCATTGCATACTTTAGTGAGAAGTTGAATGATGTCAAGCTGAAGTACTCCACTTATGATAAGGAATTCTATGCGGTAGTGCAGGCCTTGAGGTATTGGAGACATTATTTGCTACCGCAGGAGTTTGTCCTTTACTCAGACCACGAGGCCCTCAGGTTTCTCCACGCCCAGAAGAAGCTAAACCCTAGACACAGTCGTTGGGTTGAGTTTCTTCAGGCCTACACATTCGTCCTTAAACATAAGGCGGGTGTGGAGAACCGAGTGGCGGACGCGTTGAGTCGACGTACCTTTCTCTTATCCCTCGTCGGCGCGGAAGTCATGGGTTTCGAGAGGCTTCGTGATGAGTATTTGGGTTGTCCTGACTTTGGTGTGATCCACACTGCCCTTCAGTCTGGTCCCTCCCGAGAGCACCCTGATTATATCCTTCAGGAGGGCTATCTTTTCCGTGGAGTTCGGTTGTGCATTCCGCGAACCTCTGTTCACGAATTTTTGATTTGGGAGCTCCATGTCGGGGGTCTTGTTGGCCACTTTGGTCGGAACAAGACCATTGAGTTAGTTGAGCACCGCTTCTTTTGGCCTAGCTTGAAGCGCGATGTGGCTCGTATTGTTGCTCATTGCCGCACATGTGCTTTGGCGAAGCAAAGGAAGCAGAATACGGGCTTGTATACTCCCCTTCCTGTGCCTGATCGTCCGTGGCAAGATGTTAGTATGGATTTTGTTTTGGGTTTGCCACGGACCATCTGCCGGCACGATTCCATCTTAGTGGTTGTTGACAGGTTTTCCAAAATGGCTCATTTTATCCCCTGTTCGAAGACCTCTGATGCGTCTCGCGTAGCTCATATTTTCCTTAAGGGCATTGTGCGTTTGCATGGGCTACTGAAGACCATAGTCTCAGACAGGGACGTGCGATTTGTCAGCTATTTTTGGAAAACTTTGTGGCATCTGATGGGTACGAAGCTCAAGTTCTCCACAGCTTATCATGGGCAGACCGAGGTAGTTAATAGGAGTTTGGGTGATTTATTGCGTTGTCTAGTTGGGGAGCGTGAGCGTAGTTGGGACCAGGTCTTACCATATGTTGAGTTTGCATATAATAATTCAGTCAATAGGTCTACTGGCATGAGTCCATTTGAGATTGTCACAGGCTATAGACCTAGGGGACCGTAGACCTTATTCCTTTACCCATTTCTGCACGGGTGTCTGAGTCTGCACAGTCTCTGGCCGAGCATATTGGGAGTCTGCATGATAGCATTCGTCGTCAATCGAAATCAGCAATGAGCACTACAAGAAAGCGGCAGATGCACATAGACGACCACAAGAATTATATGAGGGTGATTACGTTATGATCAGGGTCAGACCTGAACGGCTTCCTTCGGGAGTGTGAAGAAACTGCAAGCTCGAGGAGCTGGGCCCTTTAAAGTGTTAAAGCGAATTGGGTCGAACGCGTATGTTGTTGACTTACCACCAGACTATGGCTTCAGTTCTACATTTAATGTCTCGGATTTGGTAGCATATCGGGGCCCAGCAGTGATACCCAGTGAGCCTTTCTCCCCTCTTGTGAGTGACCCTGCACCAGAGTGTCCACTTCCGGCCCCGAGTACAGCACGGCGAGAGCACATTGATCATATATTAGATGAGCAGATTGTGACAGCCAGGGATGGAGCTTTTCAGCGCTACCTGATCCGTTGGAGAGGGCGGCCACCGACCGAGGACACCTGGGTTACCCGAGAGGAGTTGCAGCGACTTGACCCAGACTTGTTGGAACTTGGAGAGATACCAGAGTGGACAGGACCCTCACTCGACAGGGTCGAGTTCCTTCAACGGGGGGGTATTGGTGCGGACACCTGAGGACATGCTCGTTTTGACCCGTCGCGGGTTTACCGGCGTCGTCGAGCGGAGCCGACGTCACTTGGTTGGACGACGGTGTTCTACAAGACTTTTGAGGCCTTAGCATATTTTTATGGAAGGCCGAGGTATTTTGTACGGCCCATTTAGTTGCCATTTAGCATTTTCCTATTTTTATGTATTTGTTTTTTGCTTTTATTGAATATTTGAGGAAATGGGCATTTTGGTAAATATGTGAGCCCTTCCCTTCCAATATGTATCTGGCCATCTCTCTACGGATGCGATGATGAACAGTTTGAGAGAAAAAAAATATGTGACTTCTTCCCCAAGCTTCCCCCTCCCTTCGGAAAACCCTCTCCCTCTCTTCTCCTTTCCTCTGCTCCTCCTTCCCGTCCCCCATCACTGGGTCACTACATTACGAGTCCCAGTACTTTTTGCCTTGTTGGAGCCATGCCCTGCGCAACTTGAAGGAAAGAAACAAGTGTTTCAGATGGGGCTTCGAGAACCTTTTGACATTAATTTGTTGGTGGCTTGTGTATAACATGTGAAGAGTGAGATCTCTCTTGTAATAGGGTCAAACTTGTGGGAGAATATCTACCATTTTGATAGGTGTATTTAGCTTGCGATGAATTAAATGTGTGATTTTCTTATTTCTTAATGAAATGCAGTTGTAGGTTTCCTTCCAGGAAAAGAGGGGGGGAAAGGTTTTCTTACTTGTGACCGTTGAAAAACATATTTCGATATAATGTTAGTTAAATTGGCACACTTACCTAGAAGCTGTACCAAAAATTGGTGGCCTATGCCAAATAGGGATGCAAACGGGAGAACGATAATCAAATATCCTTCTGAGGATAAGCAAGCAACTATTTGTAATACCATAAACATTTCTTTCAGAACCCTTGTAGGATTTTGACAAATACAAAATGTGATGTGTATAACTAATTTGACATTGTATACCAGCTCCAACAAATGCATGATGCCTTATCAAGCAACCAGTAAGTAGACTTAAACATCTGATGGCCCAAGTCCCTCTTGAATCTTAAGTTGATTTGGAGTGCACAACAACATAAAGAGCTGGCGAATCTCTTGTCATACTACCCTCCTTAAATGAAGATCTTTCCACTGAGCGAATCACATATTGAAAAGCTCCACTGTGGGGGTAATATCCCATTGTCCTGTGCTTTTTCCTCAAGCCCTTTATTCTCTTCTTATTGCAGCGTATAATAAGTCTTTTTCCACTAAATAATTTATCATACTTCCAAAGAAACTGTAACTCTAAAGTAATCTATGTTTTGGATGATCTACAGTCTTCAGATCCTTATCTGAAGCTTATTTCATGCCATAAACATAGCCTTTTGGCTTCTCTTGTTATTGCAGCATATAAAGTCTTCTTTGTGCAATTATACATGCTTTAGACTGTACGGATGACGAAAGTTTTTGTTTACAGGGAAGTTCAGCTTACAGAATTTATATGAAAAGATTGGATTTAATAAGGAAATTATATCAAGGGGAAAATATGCAGAACTTGGAGTTGCAGAGCAACGGCCCTTCAGGTACATACATGCAGCAAGTCTTCTGGGCCATATGCTAGCAAGTTTCTGCGTGCATGATTTTTATGCAAAATAGCAAGTTAGTTTTGTTCTTAAAATATTTGGGAGCCATTTAAGGAAAACAGCCACCAGTATCTTACGAAGGACAGTAACAAATTGTGTATGTTCAAACTTAAAAAAATCCACTCTAATGTAACGTTGATGTCAGTTCTACAGATACATTCTGAAAGCAGGTTTGGACTTTGGACCACTTGGAACTAAGGGGCTGAACCAGTTTTCTTTGGACATGAGGCAGTCAGATTGAAGGCTGAGGTTGTTGGAATGATTGAACCCGTTCATAGACTTTCTCACCCCCCCCCCCCCAAAAAAAAAAGAAGGCACCTGGAATGGGTATTGATTATAGTCCAATAGTAATAAAGATCAAAATACATAAACAAAATGCTAAAATGTGATTCTTTTCTTTCTGCCAACAAACAAACTGGAATTCTGATGCTGTTAAACATTAATGCTGTTAAATATTTGTTCATATGATTTTTTGCATGCAATTTTTGTAGAACATGTTTACAAAGCACTTTAGTAAAACTTATTAAAGCTATATCTGTATGCAGTTTATATGATTTTTTGCATGCTACTGTGATATTTTATTATGAACCATTGATTTGTCATACAGACCAGATGAACTGAACTTTTTGCGAAAGCTGCACAGGATGCATATACACGATTTCGAGATAAGGCAGCCTTTCAAGATCAATGACAGTATGCTTTCTGTCTTATCTGTCTACAGATGTATGTTGTTTTTTATGGTGTCCCAAGA
Organism: Colocasia esculenta; assembly: GCA_014218235.1. Taxonomy (NCBI): domain Eukaryota; kingdom Viridiplantae; phylum Streptophyta; class Magnoliopsida; order Alismatales; family Araceae; genus Colocasia; species Colocasia esculenta. The sequence goes on from CM024762.1 coordinate 119,893,958, forward strand.
TAACTTTGGTTGATTACAGGTGGATCAGATGGAAATGTGTGCACAAGGACGAGTATGGACTGGTGGAGATGCTGCTTCCCGAGGTTTAGTTGATGCTGTTGGTGGGTTTTCCCGAGCTGTCGCAATGCAAAGCAGAAAGCAAACATACCACAAGATAGACAGGTTAAGCATGCCTCTTTCAGCCTATCCCGATTTTAGCTTGTAGGAACCAGTAGAGTAATTGTGAAAGGAAAAGAAATAGACATGTTTCCACTTACAGGAATCACCTCTGCATTTTAAAAAGGTTTTCTGACATGGTTGTGTTTATTATTATAGTTCTTTTGTTAATTTTAGTGCTGGGAAGTAATTCTAGATCATCTGTCCCTCTACTGTGGCGGAGTGGACACCAGGGGTGGGTGGGGAGGGAGGGGCCCTGGGTTCGAACCCGGGGCAGGGCAGCTTTTCCAGTGGGCTTGGGCCACTGGGCTGTACAACCCCCCCTTTGCCATGAAGCTTGCAGTGCTGTCACCAACGTCTGGAACGATCATATTACAATTCAACTGTTGTATCATGTATCAACTGCTAGCTCCCTAGGTAGTAGGTACTTACTGATCTCTATGCAGGTTAAGCTAGTTGAGGTATCAAAACCCTCACGATCATTGCCAGAGATGATAATTGGACTTGGAGAGTTGGTCTTCGGATTGGAAAAGACTGTGAAGGAGGTGCTGCATGAACTGACATATTCTGGAGTTCAAGCTAGAGTGGACGGGATCCTGTTTGAAAGACTGGAAGATCCATCCTAGAACCTCCAATCCTTGGACTGATAAAGGATTGCTTAACTTCCCTGTAATCACAGTCAGTATGCTCTTGGGAGTGATCACTTCCAGTAAAGAACCGTCAGTGGATGTGTGCTACGATTTATGTGGTTATCATGTAATCTTTTTGGCTTTCTTGTTGAATCCATGTAGATGTCAGTGAATAAGTCGGAAGAGAAAGAAGTGTACAGATATGTAAAGAAACTATTGCATTCATGTACGGTCATTTTCTCCTCTGGATGGAGATGCATGGGGCTGTATTATACCACATTGGCTCCCATATTGAAAGATAACCTTTTGAGAGACAAGAAACCAGCCTTCTGATATCTGGCATCCACTGCGGAATTTTGAGTTTTATAAAGGTTTTGAGTGTTCGATTGATGAAAGAAGTTGGAATGCTCTACTCGCGTCCAACGTATTTGCCATGGGAAAAAGAAAAAAGAAAGATTATGATGTTGCAAGTGTTGTATTGTTATTCCTGCATTGTGTTGGCAATATGATGCATCAGACACTGTGATCCTTGATGGCAATAAATGGTATCAAAACCATGGTTGGTGGAGCGCGATTCGGGGCGAATCAGATTCGTCCCGATTCGGTTCGATTTATATATATATATATGTATGTATGACAAATATGAGAATGAGCTCAATGATTCACATGGGATGATATAGAACTTATATCTTATTATATTTCATATCATTAAGTAAATATTATAATTTATTGTTGCATTTATTTAAGATGTTATATGTAAATAAAGAAGTATTTTTATTTGAATCTAATAAAAATATTAAAAAAATCTTTTATCAATAAAAAGTCAATTATCTCATTTAATAAGAAAATTATGATTTTAGTGATTTTATCAAATAACGACTTTTTAATCTTTCATAATTTGGTGCATCTAATTTTTTATAATTTAAATAATTTAATAGAACATAAAAATTTAAAGTTAAGTGAAAAAAGTCAATGTATATATGACTTTTTCAATGGAGCATTGCGGTCGGTAGGAGAGTGACTCTCTTGGCGAAGTCATATGTATGTTGACTTTTTTCATTGGATTTTAAATTTTTTGGTGTTCTATTGAGTTTATTTGAATTATAATTTTTTAGATATGTCAAATTATGAGAGGTTAGAAAATTGTTATTTTAATGGAATCACCAAAATTGTAATTTTTTTTTTGGATGGGAGAGTTGACTTTTTATTGGAAGATATATATATATTTTTATATTTTTATTAGATTTAAATGAGAGATACTTCTTTATTTATATGTAATATTTAAGTAAATGAAATAATAAATTATAATATTTACTTAAATGATATGAAATATAAATAATATATGAATTCTATGTCATTCTATGAGAATTATTGAGTTCATTCTCATATCCGCCATATATATATATACATATACCATGTAATATCCATGTATATGTCTTAATATACACATACATACATATATATATATATTATATATATATATATATATATAATTATATACTCATTATATATATATGCGAGATTCGATTTGCCGCGCCAAACTTTGATCAAAACTAGTGGACTTTTCGGTGCTCATATCCTCCCACTTTTGCTTAGTGAGTAAATTCTTTAGTACATGGAGGCAACGCCCTTAACATGTCTTCAGAACTTCCACTTAGCTAAGGTTAAGTTTCACCTAGGTTCAACCTTGATTGTCCTTGTATTTTTGGACATCTCCCTCTAGTTTCTGCTTGTTGTAATGTCATGGTATAGTTTTTTTTCTCCTTTTTCTTTGTTTCCTATTACAAGTTACTTGAATTTTATACTATAATATATATTTTATAATATTATATATTTTGGTTAAGTATATATATATAAAACCGTAAGCACCAATAATACAAACTAACCGTATATATACAACTATAAATACATGTATACAACCATATATATGCAAGTCTAGAGACTCGGTGTGCATCATCTATAAGGCTTTCAGTGTGTTATGTCGAAAAAGGGGATGCAAGCGACAAAACCACTACAAAGAGAGAAAAACTCATCCGACTCATTGATAGTCGTCGCCTCTCATCTTAAGAGTCTTTCGCTAGCAAAAACAATCTAGTTTGAAGGAGCGCCTGCATGTTCCGTTGGCTTCAGTCCCTGCTTGGATTACTATATCCTTCCTCTCTTCCTACATATAGACAACCATATATAGGTAATCATAAGTACATATATATAATTATAACATTAATATATAATTATAAGTACATATATATGATCATTATCACTAATAAACAATCTTAACTATATATCTACAACTATAACCACATATATACAATTATGAGCATATATCTACAATTATAAACACTCACATATGATTGGGGCGCACTGCAAGGCTAGGGATCAAACTCTGAAAGGAAACTCTTCGGTGTTAATAGGAAGGATTTTTCAGGAAAATAAGGAGTTGGGGAGCATGCGGCCGCTCCCTCGTAGGCTTTTCCAGAGGTTTTTTTATCCAGATTTCGAATCTGGGTGCTTGGCGGTGGCGTTTGATAATATTTATTTAAAATATTTAATGTCTAATTTTTTATATATTGTCTAAATCTGTAATTTAATAAGTACTTAAAATATATTAGACTTCTATTAAGATTGTTTGATAATAAATTTAAATGACATCTGATTAATATATTATTTCACATAAATATTTTTATATGCTTAAGAATATGTCTAAATTTGTTTTTTATTTTTCATAATTATAATATACATATCTCAACTATCTTAAATTACATATAAATCCCTAATTTTTATATATTATATAACACCCCTACATACTAAAAAGTATCCTTAAATTTATGATTTTTATTCCATATTATTAAAATTAAAATAGTATAATATTTATATATAATATAATTTTTTAATTACATATAAGCACCTAATATTTTACACCAAAGTTAAGTTTGGCGTCCTCTCCCGTTCATAATCCCACCTCTCCCTCCACTGCCACCTCTCTCCCCACACTTGTTCAAATCAGTATCTCATCCGACAGAAAAAAATAAAAAAAATAAAAAAATTGATTCACCTCCTCCATCAAAAACCCAGAGCGAGCGAGAGAGGGAGGGGAGCAATTTCTTTCTGGGATTTTGATTCATCTTTTTTCTCTTGTTTTTCTTCTGAATTCGATGTGGTGTTGCTGCGTCCGGAGATTGTTGCGCAGATCCATCTGGTTCGATTTCTAGGTTCTTTTTTTGTGGGGGGAAGCGACGATGGAAACCCTAGAATTCCTGAGGTTTTCCTGCTACAGCGGCAGCCATATGGTTGCTGACGCTGCCCCGTTGCAGAGAGGTTTGTCCGCGGGTGCGTTCGAGCGCAGGGCATTGTCCTGTTTCCTGCGCACTCGCAATACCGGGGCGGGCGGGTGCTGTCGGAGGACTGGTGCCTACAGTTTGTTGCCGTCGTGGGCGTCCTCTCCTGCAGAGGTGGAAGCCATGGAGTCCGCCAATGGGGTTGGTGTTTATTTTTGCCCCCTAGGTCTTCCCCCGCGGCGGTGGCGCCGATGGACGAGCCGCAGCCGCAACGGGTGAAGTTCTGTACATATGAAGATTCTGTACTCCCACGCTAACGGCGTCGTCTCCAACAAACGCATCACCAACAACCTGGGGTTCCGGTGGGTCGCCGCCATGGACAGCTGCTCCGAGATCATGAGCGAGTATCAGCTCGCCAATGAGGATAGCTATTGATGGAGGTAATTTGGCGAGGCCGCCACGGGTATAGGCCGCTCGTCTTCCTCCTATTTCTTCGCTGGCAACGGCGCCCAAAATCTCAGCGAGCCACCCCCACCCTCCGGACTCGCTCATCTCAACTTCCCTCTCCTCTATGTCTTCTTCTTTCCCCACTCTCACGGGCGACACAGAGATTGGGAAAAAAAAGTGGCCTAGCCATCATTTTTTTTAAGAAGTAATTTAAGATGATAACCATACTTTCAAATATTTATTAAGATAATTTATTAAATAATTTAAATTTCCAATGTCTAATCACTTCTGACAACGAGATTCAATAAATGTTATCAAATAGACCGCGGTGGTGGTCTAAACCACCACATTGAGATGTAAAAAAAAAAAAAAAAGCACTCACATATATACAACCATAAACACATATAATTGTAAACACATACAACATGAACCACATATAAGCATATATATAACCATAATCACCAATATATATCCTTAACATATATACAACCATGATCATTAATATACAACCTTAACCACATGTACGATCATATCAATATACAATCTTAGTCTCCAATCCACCATCATAAGGATCAATATGCAATCTTAACCCCAAATATACAACCATAAGTATCGAATGTACGACCTTAACAATGTGTATATAGTTATAACACCTCAAACACTAATAACAGCTTTAACCATATATATATAATCATAAGTATATGAATACAACTATAAACACCAATATACAATCTTAACCATATATATATACAACTATAACACATATATAAGATCATAAATACTAATATAGAGTCATAAACACATATGTGACCATAAGTATCAATATACAAAATCACATCGATACGTCCATAACCACACCTATGCAACTATAAATAGGTATATGACTCTTGTCAAAAAATAAATAAATAGATATTTACAACCATAAGTACCAATTATAATTTTAACCACTTTAACCACATACAACATGTATATAGAACCACTAGTATACAACCTTAACTACATATATACAATAATAATAATAATACACATAATAATAAACAAAATAAATTTATTATAAAGTTAAGAAGTAAAAGTAATAGAAAATAAGAGCGGACCATCGATCAGATAGACTATGGCATTTCCAAATCATGAAGGGGAAGCAATTAATATTATCCGTATAAGTCTTGCTATAGGACGCATTCACAATCCCACAAGAAAACGGAAGGTCCTAACAAATTTGACGATATCTTTGCAAGAGTTTAATAATTCGTTTCCTTGCCTTTTACAACTTTATGATAAAAGGACTATTTAGAAGGCGGATTACTGCGAAAATCTAGTGAGAGAGGGACTAAGATTACGGTCGGAAAAAAAAAATTCTTTATAGGAGGCAACAAACGGACCACCACTGAGCCACAATAGTTAGTTTTTGTTCGCCGTCTGTGGGAATCGAACCCACGACCACATGGTTAAAAGCCATGCGCTCTACCAGCTGAGCTAAGACGGCTTTGTGTGGAGTCCATTTATAACAATTATATTATTTAATAACCAAACTAACTTGGCGCGAAAACTTCCCGCCAAAACCAACCGGCCAAGCCCCGCCATCGGCCTTCTTCTTCCTTACCAACCCTAACGCAATCGAGCACCCCCTCCCCTTCGACGCAACTATACCAGCAGCACGTAGCCGAAGCCGGCAGCGGGGGGGAGAGCAAGGGAAAATCTTCTTCCTGGGATCCCGATGGTAAAGCCCTAGCATTCGTTTCCTCCATTCTTCCGGCTCTCAACCCCCTTCCCTTCAGCGGGTGGCCGCCGTTGCTTTAACCTTTGACAGACATTTGCTTCGTCTCCTCCTTCTCCTTGTGCCGCAGGACGACTCGGAGAACCCGTCGTCGACTCCGGGGTCGCCGACCTCGGCGGGGTTCAGCACGGACCGCCTGCCCCCCAACACCAGCCGCACCACTGACTCCTACTCGGACGACGAAGAGGCCGCCGTCGATCCTCATGTCGTCCCCGACGACGACGATGCCGGCCCGGGCGACGATGATGAAGAGGAAGGGGAGGACCTCTACAACGACAACTACATGGAGTGCGTTTTGACCCTACCTATCTTCAGATCTGGCATTCTCGCTTACGTTCGCCTCTAAAAATTCCTAACCTCCGTCTTACTCACGTTACTTTTGTCTGATTTGACGGTGCGATCCACCTATCGTTTGCTAAATGCGGTGGGTTTGGGATCCAGCGATTATCGCCGGATGGGCGACCAGGACCAGTACGAGTCAATGGGCTTGGACGAATCGATGGAGGACGAGAGGGACCTGGACCAGATCATGGCTGATCGGAGGGCCGCGGAGGTCGAGCTCGACGCCAGGGACATTCGCACCGGTGCTGGACGGAAGTTACCTCACCTGCTGCACGATCAAGGTAATCAATTCATAACCGAAAAAATGAAGAATCTTGCAAAGTTAATCGTGTCGTTTGCTCATCACTTCCTCCTTTTGTGTTTCCGCTTCACATTGGGTGCCGATGAATTTTTGTTTGTGGTTTGTTAACTGACATGTAGAGACACCCTTAGCGCGTCTCTATCAAATTTATCAGGGGGCTACTCGGTTCTTTGCTTGAACTTGCAATCTGTCAGCAAAATTGTGCAAAATGGTTGTCAAATTCATTTATTTTGGAAGCTTTTTATTTGACCAAGAGACGAGCATGGCATGTGATCAATATGACCTAGGTTTAAAGCTGTGAAGTAGTTTTATCTGATCCAAGACAATCTTCCGGGTCATTATGGAGAACTCTGATGACTATTCTTTTAAAAGACAGTCTTTTAAGCTATGGAAGTAGATGGCATTTTTATGTGATTGCAAAAACTGACCTTTCCCTCTCTCGTTTTCCTTCTTTTTAGTTTATATTGTCTTGAGGGATCTCCAAGACCATTTTGCGTGTAGGTTCACTCACAAGGCTTTTCTCCCTGCTGCAGATACTGATGATGATATTAGCATCAGGCGACCAAAGAGGCATAGAGCAGATTTCAGGCCTCCTGGAGGGGCAAGGAGCGATGATGATGGTGATGCCATGCAGAGTTCACCAGGAAGATCTCAGCGTGGGCACTCAAGGGATGACGTGCCAATCACTGATCAGACAGATGATGATCCATATGATGTACTAATGACTCTATCAAGTTACTTTGGAATGTCTTGTGTGCGTGCATATTTGCTTTCTTCCATAACACCTGAGTTTCGATGTATTTGACAGGATGAATATGATGAAGATGGTGAGATGAGCATGTACCGTGTCCAAGGAACCTTGAGAGAGTGGGTTACCAGGGATGAAGTCCGTCGCTTTATTGCCAAGAAGTTCAAAGAGTTCTTGCTGACATATGTGAATCCAAGGAATGAACAAGGAGATTTTGAATATGTTCGGCTAATCAATGAGATGGTCTTAGGTATGCATTTCCTTGTAAATGTTCCGTGTTGTTGATAGTTGGAATCTGATTATTGAATATTCCAATATGGTGGTTCTTGTGAAGATAATTGCCAGATCTTTGTTAAATTTTCACGATATGGAGGCTTAAACTGGCATTTGTTGCAGCTAACAAGTGCAGTTTGGAGATTGATTACAAGCAATTCATCTACATTCTCCCAAATATCGCTATCTGGCTAGCTGATGCACCTCAGTCAGTCCTTGAGGTCATGGAAGAGGTTGCACAAAATGTTGTCTTTGATTTTCACAAGAACTACAAGAACATCCATCAAAAAATATATGTACGGATCACTAACTTGCCAGTGTATGATCAAATACGTAATATTAGGTAAGTTGCCACCCTTCTACCTGTGCATTTGCACATTTGAGTCACATTTGTAATCATATTTGACTGCATTCACGCACTTCAATTTACCAGACAGATCCACCTCAACACCATGATTCGTATTGGAGGGGTTGTCACTAGGCGATCTGGGGTTTTCCCACAGTTGCAGCAGGTGAAGTATGACTGCAGCAAATGTGGAGCAATCCTTGGACCCTTTTTCCAAAATTCATACTCAGAGGTGAAGGTGGGATCTTGCCCCGAGTGCCAATCAAAAGGTCCATTTACCATCAATGTTGAACAGGTAAAACAATTATGGATTTTCCATGTCAAAAAAAATATCTTATCCTTGAACTTTGATGGAATAAGCACATCTAGGAGGGATGAAAGCATCAAAATATAAGTCCTGTTTGCATTGCAATTTAAATTTCAGGTATTATCTCAATAATCAAGAAATTTACTCTTGTTCTTCAAACTTTTGCTCTTTGTAGACAATTTACAGGAATTATCAGAAACTTACACTCCAAGAGAGTCCTGGAACTGTGCCAGCTGGTAGACTTCCAAGATATAAGGAAGTGATACTTCTCAACGATCTAATTGACTGTGCTCGTCCAGGAGAAGAAATTGTAAGCATCCTTATTAACATGTGCATTTTAACATTTAATGCATTCAATACCAAACCTTTGTTTATATGTAACATGTAATTTCCTTTCCCCCTTCAGGAGGTCACAGGTATCTATACAAACAACTTTGACTTGTCTTTGAACACAAAAAATGGGTTCCCTGTTTTTGCCACGGTTGTTGAAGCAAACTATGTCACCAAAAAACAAGATCTCTTTTCTGCTTATAAGCTTACTGATGAGGACAAGGCAGAAATTGAGAAGTTGGCGAAGGATCCAAGGATTGGTGAACGGGTGTGTTTCTCTAAATTGTTCTCATTTTCTTATTCTGTCCTCTTAAGAAAAGGCTCTATATGAAACTGCTAATGTGATTGACAGATTGTCAAGTCCATAGCACCATCAATTTATGGTCATGAAGACATTAAAACTGCCATTGCTCTTGCCATGTTTGGAGGCCAGGAGAAAAATGTTAAAGGGAAACACCGACTGAGGGGAGACATAAATGTTCTCCTCCTCGGTGATCCAGGGACTGCAAAATCCCAGTTCCTCAAGTAAGAGCGACTAGGCTTATATTAGTGTTCAATATCCCAAGAGGAATGCTGTTAAATAATCTCAAACGGTTACTTTGTAGATATGTTGAGAAGACAGGGCAGCGAGCTGTTTACACAACAGGAAAGGGGGCTTCTGCTGTAGGGCTTACTGCTGCTGTGCACAAAGATCCAGTCACAAGAGAGTGGACTCTCGAAGGAGGTGCCCTTGTCTTGGCTGACAGAGGAATCTGTTTGATTGATGAATTTGATAAAATGAATGATCAAGACAGGTGAAGGATTTTCTTTATCCTAAAGTGAATCTTCACATTTTCTTCCATATGAATTCTGAGGAACTGATAATTTTTGTCTATGCTTGCAGGGTAAGTATTCATGAAGCAATGGAACAACAAAGTATCAGTATATCAAAAGCTGGGATTGTTACTTCTCTTCAGGCCAGGTGCAGTGTCATTGCTGCTGCCAATCCGAATGGGGGAAGGTATAGGATTAATATGGCTCAGTTGCAGTCATGTACTCTGCATGTTATAATATTATTGGAGATTGAAAATTCATATTTATGCCCGTCAGATATGACTCCTCAAAGACTTTTTCCCAAAATGTGGAGCTGACAGATCCAATTATATCTCGATTTGATGTCCTATGTGTTGTGAAGGTGATTTCTCAGACACCACATCTTTGCTTCCATGTGTCTTCTGTGATGCTTACCATGGCAATGCTGCAATCCAGGATGTTGTTGATCCGGTCAAAGATGAAATGCTTGCAAATTTTGTTGTTGATAGCCACTTCAGATCACAACCCAAAGGAGCTAATCTAGATGAGCATTCGGTTGTTAACTCTCAAGAGGATTTGCTGCCCTCTACTAGGCCTGCAGACCCTGATGTAAGCATGTAAAACTGATGTATATTTTTCCTAGAGATTTCACCTAGAAGTGGACTAATGAGTGTGCTTCTGTGTCAGATACTTTCTCAAGACATGCTCAAGAAGTACATAACATATGCAAAACTAAACGTGTTCCCCAAACTGCATGATGCGGATTTGGATAAACTTACGCATGTTTATGCTGAACTACGGAGAGAATCATCTGTAAGACACTCTGAGCCGTTTATCTCATGATCTAAGGGAAGAATGTTTCTTGTTATGATCTCATGGTTTGTGGTTTATTGGTCGGTGCAGCATGGGCAAGGAGTTCCTATTGCTGTAAGGCATATTGAATCAATGATAAGAATGTCAGAAGCACATGCCAGAATGCACTTGAGGAATTATGTCTCTCAGGAGGATGTCGACATGGCAATACGTGTTTTGCTAGATTCTTTTATTTCAACTCAGAAGTTTGGTGTCCAAAAAGCTCTACAAAAGGTTCGATAGTCTCTACATGCTTAAGAGATCTCTTTTATTTTGACACACTGGTCTGGTTGCGATGTAGAGTGGAAGTTTAACCAGGGCTACGCAATCTGCAGAAATAATTAGCAGAAGAAAGCATTAGCGGTTTAATAATGTAAATTAATGTTATAAGAGGTTTGCACGAGATTCAAGTCTTCATGACCTTCTACACTGTTCCTTGCCATCTCACGGGTCAAGTTCATTTTTCAAAATTTTGGGCTTGTTCTGTCTAACTAGTTTAGACTGTCTATTCTTTACTTAAATTTGATACTACATCCTGCTTCTAAACGGGCAGTGAGATATGCAAAGAAAGAAATTTGATCCTGGATTTTTTGTTGATGTTGCAGAGCTTTAGAAAGTACCTGACGTTCAAGAGGGACCATAATGAGCTCCTCTTGTTTCTTCTGCGCATACTCGTGAAAGATGCTTTGCATTATGAGGAAATTATTTCAGGAACAACTGACCGGCTTACTCATATTGAAGTGAAGGTAGACGATCTACGAAGCAAGGTAAGGATGCAAGGAGGTAGTCCATCTTTGGTTCCACCCAACCTCATAATCTGTGGATCTGATATGTTGGTCTCTGTTGGTTCAGGCCCAGGAGCATGAGATCTATGACCTCAGGCCATTCTTCAATAGCTCTCACTTCAGGGAAGGTAATTTTGTGCTGGACGAGGCACGCGGTGTCATTAGACATCCCCTTGCGAGATGAACTATTGATAGCATCAACGTGAATGCTCGGCATCTCTGTGCTAAGCAGAGAAGGCCAGCCATCGTGGTCAGCCGCATTATGGAAATATCCTTCAGTCCGAGCTAAAAGGTCAAGGTAAACGGGCTGAACTGTCCTCTACAGAAGGAAAAGACCAATTTAACTCACTGGGTGATCAGTGACGCACTACTCATTGGCAACCTGGAGGCATCGAAGGCAGAGATACTTAAACTCGCAAAACTGCTGGCGGGATATGTTGTCTTTGGCTTTTACTGACCTGGGATGTTCAAACTTTATGTGATGTTCAGCTTTTATGGTAATTGACTTCGTACGCCGAGTAATTTCAGACGGTACATGATCATGAAATAGGATCAAATGGCCACGATCTCCATCTTTACAGCATGTAATCTTGTGGTTGCTGCGTTGTTGTTTGGTGCTGTAAATTTTGCCGTCATTCCGCTCTTGCTGATTTGTTTGATTGCAGAAGTCTTCCGTAGTTCAAAGGTTATGTTTGGTATTTGAATAGATTGAGTATAGACTATAGAGTGAGATTATTTTTAAAATTTTAATCTTTTTAATTTTAAAGATATTTCACTATATTTTCAATCTATTTAAATATCAAACATAATCTAAATATTCTTATTAGGTAGACCCGTAATTATTCGTTACACTCGACGAATTGTTCCTGGATAGGTCGGTAAGGGCTCAACTCAAATTTTTTATTAGGTTAGATGCATTTCAATACCCGTCGATTATCATGTTTAGTTGTTTTCCGAAGGCATTATTGTGTTACTTAAGCTACTAAGGAGTCGAAACTAAAAATGTGACTAAATTTTATAACTTAATAAATTGCAAGGGGCCAATTGATAATTTGAAATTGATGAAAAGGGGAAGATAAATGTTTAATGTCTGACTATGTGAATTGTTCTTTAAGTAATTTTATTAGTTAAAAATCACATATTATTTTCTTTGGAGGGCATTACAATTTTTACTCTGTCGATCGGATGGAAACGTTACGGTGGATGATGGAAACGTTACGGTGGATTGGTTCATCAGTCCGTGACATAGCAACCTTCATGGACCGGACTCCAGCAATCCAGCTCCACTCGCGAAGAAGTGGCACCTCGCACACCCTCCCCGGTCCTCGGCAGGGCAACCATTCAAGAGTATTTTGACAATTATTCAGAATTGAAGGCAGTGCTGTAAGTGCGACACCTTGACTTACAAGATAAGTATTCAGGTCAAGGTTGGTCTTGTTGTGAGAATCGACCGCGCTGAGTTTTCGTAGGTACGAGTCGAATCGAAATATATTATATTATATATTTAATTTGAATAATTTAATTAAAATAATATAAATATAAAATATAAAAAATAAAAATATTGAATTATTATAATAGTTGATATTGTATGGACCGAGTTAGAGATTAGGTGTGTGATTGGATCGTGTCATTGTCGTCAAAGACTCGGGGTCCACTCGATCGTGTCATTGACATATGACATAATTAACCATGATTTAGATTTCAAAATGAGTTATTTATATTTGTGGAGGTGATTTTCTGCTTGGGCCGGAGCCAAGCGGGCCTACACTTGGAAGAAGGAAGAAGGATGCCGGTAGCGGAGGGTGCCTGCAAAACCAAAGAGGATCAGGGGGGCCCAGTTGAAGAACCGGGGAGAACCCTCTGATGCCTAAGTTAGAAATGGATTCAAAGGCTTGGAAGAGGAAGTTCAGTATTGCGCAAGAGAGGTGTGCCTTGGATTACGTACCTCTGCATGGAGGCTTACCAGTGTCTTTTATAGGCAAAAGTGCTGAGGGAGAGGGACGAAACGTCCCTGATCAATGCCGCAAGGGCGCGCCCGTTGGCGTCCTTAGTGGGGGTTACGCGTTGAGGTGGTCTGCAGTTAATACACCACTTGATCGTGGGTGCGCGTGGTGTAGCCGTTATAACTGCCGCAAGGGGATGAAGGGCCGCTTGGTTCTCCTGGAGGAAGGTACCGAGCAAGTAGCCTGCTCAGTGAGCCAGACCTGCTGCTCGGTAGTCGAGCCCGCTGCTCGGCACCTGGTGCTCGAAGGCATGGCTTGCTGCCAGATGCATGATGTAAGGAAGTGCTATCCGTTCCGAAGGGGTTTTCGGCACAAGCCGAGCAGACCCTGCTCGAAGGAAGGACCTTTGGCCGAACAGGCTATGAGGTACCCGGAGGCGACTCTTGGGTCCCGCTGGTACCCGAATGCAGGGACTGGACTCGGGACCTTGAAGCTATTTTTCGAAAAGTCGTGGCGCCTTGTGAGAGGGCCACGTCTGCCTGCTGAATTGGGCTGGGCATGATGGGCCAGCGCACGATGGCGGCCAGAAACGGCCACTACCTTGCCCCCCACGCTCTCAAGTGGTTCGGGAACCGGAGCGGTTGAGAGTGGCGACTTGCTTGGACGTCATCTCCGTATTAAATGCGGTATCATCCTCGGAGATCTGAATGGCTACATGGCAGCACGGTTTGAGGGTTTCCCTCGAACACAGAGCTTTTATGATGAGTGCGGGGGTCGTGTCGAGCCACGGACGTCACGCGCTCCATTCGAACGGTCACCAGCGATGCACCCGAGGAGCGACTTGGAGCGGGGGGAAACGCCGCTTCTGATCTGCTTCGAATTTCGTGCCCCCCCCTTCCTTATAGGGAGGAGAGGGGCGAAGGCGGGAGCCCGCCTTCGAAATCTTTCAGAGTTTCCTGATTCCATAACCTTCGTGCCCCCCTCAAGCTCTCAGTCGTCTTCTTCCTCGCGCCTTCTTCTGTTCGTTGTTCCCTTCTGCAACTTACGACGATGGCAAGCAAGGGGAAGGCGGTTACGGTTGTCGGGGCGAGTGGACTCACCGTGGCTGCGGCTCGCGGGCCGCGATGCTGCCACTACAGCGGGCTTCGGGAGCGCTTTCGCATCGGTGATGAATATGAGATCATCGACGCGAAGGAAGGAGAGTCGTACCTGGTGAACAAACCAGGTTGTCTTCCCCTCTCCGTGGACCATATGGAAGCGGGACTCCGGCTGCCGTTGCCGGAGGTGGCGAAGGCGTTGTTAAACCGGTGGGGAGTTTCGCCGATCCAACTGACGCCAAAAACGTGGAGATATATCTGCATCTTTGGCGTCATTTGCAGAATCAAGTAGATCTGAGCTCGGCGGATGTGTTCGAGCACATTTTAAGCTTTCTGCATTGCAGTCGTCAAGGGCGGATGTCTACTATGCAAAGTACCGAACGGACAGGATGCACATACGCTATCCGGCAAATATTCCAACAACAAGGGTTGGATGGATATGCTGTTCTTTGTCCGGTGCCGGGACGGTGCAGAGTGGGGGTTCCCCACTGTCATCCGATCAGCGCAGAAGGACAGCTTCCTCAAGCTAATTCAAGATGAGGCGAGGGCCTTAGATAGCCTGCTCCGAGCCGGCGTGAGGAATGGAGAGGCTACTTGACAGAGTTTTTACTTGTTCGGCATGGTCTGAGCAAACCATGGAGTAAGTGCTCAAACTTACTTTGTTGCGCGCTGGTTCAGTAACTGTGTTCTAACAACTTCCCCCTTTTTGCAGCCGCTGTGGAGTTGGAAGCTGGGAGAGATCAGGAGGCGAACGAGGATTTCGCAAAACAGATCCCTGTCATGGCTCACATGGTATATGAGGGCGACGACGTCGCCGCTGTTGTCCGGGTCCCCTCTGCTGTGAGGGTTGGTACTGCGGTAACGACCGCTTTGGTGGCGCCTTCACCTGCCAAGGGTCGCTCGGAAAGCACACGGGTCCCTGAGAAGGGGCCCGAAAAAATTCATTTGAAGAAGAAGGCCACCATCAAGGTGGTTTCAGCAGGAGCTCGGCCTTCGTTCGAGGAGGGCGAAGGGGCAAGTCGGCCTTCCGCCGCCATGAAGAAGAGGCCGATGCTGCTCGACGAGGGCGCGGAGGCCGCAGACCAGCTCCGAGCTCAGAAGAAGAAGAAGCTGGTTCATGCTGCCCCTCAACAGAGCGAGGAGGGGTCTGAAGAAGAGGCCGATGAGGCGCAGTTGCTACTGCGCAAGAAGCGCAAGGCTGCTGGGTCGGCTGAACAGGAAGCACCATGGATGCCCCCCGTGGTCCGTCCCGAGGTCGCCAAGAGGATGGCGATCGAGCTCGGGCTCGTTGTGCTAAGCGACGGGTCAGAGAGCTCTGCTGAGGAGCAGGGGGAGTGCCCGCACCGCCGGGCCCCAATGAGGACCCGCGAAGAGGAAGTTGCTCGTATAGCGGCATCGAGCACCGGAGGCGCCGAGCAGGATGCTGCTGGCGATGCTGCAAAGACCTTTGCTCAAAGGGGTGAAGGTCATGAAGAGACCCCCGTCGGGGGGGAGGGGACTTCTCCACGCCTCGAGGTGCCTGAGGAGAACGTCCCCGAAGTGGTAGCTGCGTCCGGGGCTGAAGAGACCACCGCGGGAGGAGCCCTGGTTGAAGGCCCCCTACCCCCCAGTGAAGTAATTGTAACAGCAAAGGCTCAAACAGTTACTTCGGTTCCTGAGGGGACCCAGGAGATTTCTCACGCCGGAGTGGGGGAGGTTCGTGAGACGGACCAAGCAACAGAGGGCCAGGAAATGGATACTGAAGCTGCTGGCGGAGCAGGGCCTTCCGAAGCACCAGCAGGCGGGACCGCCGAGGAACATGCTGACTCCGAGGAGAACCAGAGGCCGCTTACCGAAGTGCTGAGGGGAAGGTCATCCGAGCTTCCCTCGAAGGCAATGCCGGAAGCGGCACTCGGTCGTCTAGGAGAAAATGTTTCAAGACTACTTCCTCCAAGTCCCACTGCGTCTTACCTGGAACGGGTGGCGCTGCCAGTCCCTCAGTTCGGCTGTGTCCCCTGAGCACTCCAGCGGAATGTATCGTCCAGAGCGCCTTAGCGAGCGCGATGATGCCGACGACGCCGATGTGGGGGCGCTGGTTGATGGAGTTATGAATTCCCTGGGTGTGCTAAAGAAGTTCCATGCTCGCCCAGGTCAGAGGCAGATGTGGGAGGCGGAAACAGCCTTCTGCGACGATCTGGTCACCAAGCACCGGCCTCGTGAGGCCGAGCTGCTAAGGGAGGTGAAAAACCTCAAGATGCCCTCCAAGCAACCGAGCTAAACCTGACCGTCGCCCGAGCTGAAAAGGAGGCAATCGCGAAGGTGTTAGCTGAAGCCAGGGCCCAAGGAGTGGCAGAGTACAAGGAGAGTCCGGACTTCAAAAAGGACTTGGAGCATTTCGGGGCCCGTTGTTACAAGGTGGGCCTCGAAGTCGGAAGGGAGCTCGGGGAAAAGTTTGCTTGGACAGAGCGTGCCCGAGAAGCCTTCGAGGCTGCTGTAAGGGTGTCGGCGTCGGACCCAGGACGCGCGTTTGGACGGAGTGCACTTTGCCCAATTCCAGTCGGGGCAAATGCCTCCTATAGACGATGGCACCGGTACCTCCAGGCAGGCCCCTTGAATATCCTTCCCTTTTTGTTTGGAAGCTTGGCCAAAGCGAGCTTTTGTACAAAGTCTGAATAGATCTCCTCTTTCTTTTTTTTCAAAACATGGCTTCGCTTTTTCTATCTCCTTACCTTGCAAGTGTTCTGTCCGAACCAGAATTCGTTGGTCGTTTAGAAGTGTTCGCAATTACCGCACAGATTGTTATGAACTGCGGGTGTTCTAGCCTAGGTGCTTGCGGAACATCTTCATACTAGGAGATGTCGTTACATCCTTGTGAACTAAAGATATTGAGATAAGGATGTTTTGGACTTCGTCTCTAGCCAGCCAAAAGAACTAGTAGGAGAGAAGTAGGATGCCGAACATAAGGCTTTTATAAATAGTAAGCCTTCAAGTTGGATACATGCCAGTTCTGGGTATGGCCCCGCCACTAGGAGTAGTTAGCTTATAAGAGCCTTTTCCAAGAACTTGGGTGACCTGATAAGGTCCTTCCCATTTGGGGCGAGCTTACTGGCTGCTCTTTGGGGATTTGATGCCGAGCAATGCGAAGAACAAGGTCCCCTTCGAAGAAGCACCGTTCCCGAACTCGGGAGTTGTAATATTGCGCAAGTCGATGTTGGTAGGAAACTAGTCTGATGCTGGCGTCACTCTGACGTTCGCCAAGCATGTCTAGGTTTTTCCCTGAGCGCGCGATTATTGGCAGCCTCGTCAAGTGAGTTGTCGGAGAGTGGGGAGAGCCACTTCCAAAGGTACAATGGCCTCTGTGCCGTAGGCCAAATGGAAAGGGGTCTCCCCAGTGGCTACCCGAGCAGTTGTTCGGTGGCACCACAACACATTAGGGAGCTCATCAATCCACGAACTACCAGCAGCTTCGACTCTCGTGCGGATCCCGTGCAGCAACGTACGGTTGGCATTTTCGACCAGACCGTTGGCCTGAGGATGTGCCACAGAGGTGAAGTGGTTGTAGATGCCAAGTTCGGCGCACTTCTGCTTGAAGAAGGTGCTATCGAACTGCTTCCCATTGTCAGAGGTAATCACTCTTGGTATGCCAAACCTGCAGAGGATATTCTTCCAGACGAACTTCCACGCGACTTGTTCTGTGATTGTGGTAACGGGTTCTGCTTCGACCCACTTGGTGAAGTAGTCGATGGCCACGAACAAAACTTCTTCCGACCCTGGGCCTCTGGGAAGGGACCCAGAATATCATGCCCCCCCTAGCGAAAGGGCGAGGCTCAAACATTGTATGAAGTTGCTCGGTCGGTTGCTTAATGAGCTGTCTGAACTTCTGCATTCCGGGCACCTTTTGACAAAAGACATATAGTCCTTTTGCAGAGAGGGCCACCAGAATCCTGCTCGGATAATGCTGCGTGCCAGCGTTCTGCCCCCCAAGTGGCTTCCGCACAATCCCTCGTGAACCTCTTCGATAGCCGAAAGGGCCTCTTCAGGGCTGAGACACCGTAAGAGGGGTCTTGAAAGGACCGTCGGTAGAGCTTGCCTTCAATGAGGGTGAAATGCTGAGAACGCAGTCTGATCTTCCGTGCTTTGCCCTGCTCAGGGGAAGCTCTCCTCAAAGTAGATAGGCTAGGAAGGGTCCGTCTAGTTCGAAGCTGGGGGGTCGGACCCAATGGCTGCTACATCCACTTCGGTGCTCGGTGCAGCGAGCTCTTCAATGAATACAGAGCAAGAAGGGGCGATGTCACCTGAAGACGCCAGCTTGGCAAGTGCATCGGCTCGCGCGTTTTGCTCACGTGGAACGTGTATGACTTCGAAGTAGAGGAGGCCTTCTGCTCGGCTCTTGACCTATTGAAGGTACTGGGCCATGCGTGGCTCCCTTGCTTCGAACTTTCCGTTCACCTTGCCAGCAACCAATTGGGAGTCGCTGAAGGCCCTGAGTCGAAGGGCTCCAAGGTGCCTCGCCATTCGGATTTCGGATAGCAACGCTTTGTATTCGGCCACATTGTTGGAGGCCACAAAGTGAAACTGAAGGGCATATTGGAACTCTAAACCCTCCAGAGAGGTGAGGACCAGGCCAGCTCCGCTCCCTGTGACACACGAGGATCCATCGACGTAGAGCTCCCATGGGGGCTCGTCGGCCAGCGGAGGATCCTGTTTGGTAGGGAGAGTACATTCCGCGACGAAGTCCGCCAATACTTGTGCTTTAATGGCCATCCTTGGACGGTAGCTGATGTCAAATTCACCTAGCTCGATGGCCCATTTAATGAGCCGGCCGGAAGCCTCCGGCCACTGTAGAATAGACTTCAGCGGCTGGTCGGTGAGAACTGTTATTGAGTGGGCCTGAAAGTAGGGCTGAGTTTCCGGGCAGCCGTGACCAGAGCAAGGGCGAGTTTTCTGTTCAGGGGTACCTTCTTTCAGCTTCTTGAAGGACCCTTCTGATGTAGTAAATGGGACACTGGGCCGCTCCCTCTTCTCTGATCAACACTGCGCTGATGGAGTGCTCGGTAACCGAAAGGTATACGAACAAGGGCTCCCCGAGCACAGGTTTCGAGAGAATAGGTGGGGCTGCGAGATAGACCTTCAACTCCGCGAAGGCGACCTCGCAGTTCTCAGTCCACCGTACATGCCCCCCTTGCTGTGAAGAGCCTCTGGGTCCTCGCAGCAATTTGAAGAAGTTGAAGCTCCTCTCTGCTGCTTGGGACATGAACCGGTTGAGTGTGGCTAGCCGTCCAGTCAAACGTTGGACGTCGCGTACTGTTTTAGGGCTGCTCATTTCAAGTATTGCTTGGATCTTATCAGGGTTGCCCTCTATTCCTCTATTTGAGATGAGGAAGCCGAGGAACTTTCCTGAGCGTACTCCAAACGCACACTTGGATGGGTTGAGCTTCATGTTGTACCTTTGCAAAGTTGCGAAGGTCTCTTCGAGGTCAGAGATGTGGTCAGTGCTTGGAAGCGTTTTGACCAACATGTCGTCGACGTAGACCTCCATGTTGCGCCCAATTTGTTGCTCGAACATCTTATTGACCAGTCGCTGGTATGTTGTGCCTGTGTTTTTCAGACCAAAGGGCATCCTGGTGAAGTAGTATAACCCTAAATCTGTGACGAACATGGTGGCATCCTGATCCGGAGGATGCATACTGATCTGGTGATACCCAGAGTAGGCATCCAGAGTAGGCATCCAAGAAGCTGAGGAGCTCGTGTCCGGACGTAGCGTCTACCAGCTGATCGATGCATGACAGCGGGAAGTTATCCTTGGGCGTTGCTTTGTTCAGGTCCTTGTAATCCACACATACGCGCCATTTACCAGTGGCTTTGTGTACGAGGACTACGTTGGAGATCCATCTTGGGTATTGGGCTTCCCGGAGGAGCCCAACTGCTCGGCTTTTACAACGTGATTTCGGATCACGATCTGCCGTTCTTGGTTGACGGGTCGCCTCCTTTGTTGAACTGGTGGGACCCGTGCACCATCACCTCTGGAGGGATGCCTGGCAGCTCGTCATCGGACCACGCGAACACGTCCAATTAGCTAGAAGGAAACTTCTATACCGCTGTTTGTTCTGCTTCCCCTAGTAACGCGCCAATGTATAGGACGTGTTCGGGGTCGTTATCCACTTGGACTGGAAGTAGGTCCTCGGCAGGAGTTCCGTAGCTAGTGGAAGGCTGGTCGGCTGGTGGAGGAACAAGTGTTGGAGCCGCGAGTGGCTGCTTGTCCGTTAGAGAAAGGACATAACACCGTCGA
Source organism: Colocasia esculenta (assembly GCA_014218235.1). Taxonomy (NCBI): domain Eukaryota; kingdom Viridiplantae; phylum Streptophyta; class Magnoliopsida; order Alismatales; family Araceae; genus Colocasia; species Colocasia esculenta. The sequence goes on from CM024762.1 coordinate 119,914,623, forward strand.
CTCGCGCTGGCATCCGAGCACCTCGCTGACCCCACACGGGGTGGGGAACTTCATCTTCTGATGGAGGGACGAAGGCACCACCTTGATCCGCCCGACCAGATCTCTACCAAGGATGGCTTAGCAACCTGAATTTTTGAGAAAATAAAATTTAAATAATAAATTAAAACTCGCTAAAGGGATATTTAATGAAAAGAGCATTAAATAAACCCCATTAAATGGAAAAGAGTAATGGGCTTTGCTTATTGATCCCTAAAACTTATTGGGTCAAAATATAATTTACAAATAGTAAATAAAAGAAAATATCCTAATTCGGAGTCTTAATTCTCCTAAATAGAAAAGGACTCTTTAGCATTAAAAGAGGCAATAAGAGTTGGAATTGGATTCCTAAACCTACCCCTTATGATTTAGCACGAATTTAGATCACATCCTAACCTAAATAGAGGTTGGAAGCAAGAAAGGAAGGTTGGAGTTAGGAATCTCGTAATTAAAGAGAAATTAGAATAGAAGTAGGATAGGAATCCATACATGCATAAATACATCTCTTAAACCCTCTTAGCCGACCCTAGCTCATTGCCAAAGGTTGTTGGACGTGGAGAAGAGGCCAAGGAGGAGAGGATCTCGTGGGGAGAAGGAGTTCTTGGAGCTTCTTCCTCGTTCTTGGAGATTTAACCCTAGAAGATAAATCGAGTCAAAGGTAGGCATTCTCACAAGCAAAACTAAATCAAATCCATCTATAGGTAGTTCCAGTCACCAGGAACAAAAGCCCTCTTGTTTCATAATTTTTCATCGAGCCAATCTTTTGTTCTTGATTTTAGAAGTTCTGCAAACATTAACTCCAAGTCATCATGTTTGAATCATATCTCCATGTACACTTGATCCCATACTACAAATTTTTACTGTAGACACTTCATGTTGTTAGAGATCTTTTGCCCCTGAAAGCCCTAATTTTTGTTGAGCATGTTGCTCGAATTTAATCAATCTTGCTCTCTGTATCATGTTCTATGTTACTCATTATTGTTCACTCAAACCATGCTCTCTCTCTAATTCCTATTTACTGGAAGGACTCTCGCATGTCTAGTTTCATTTGCCACTGGTTTCATGATTTTTCATTGTGTATACAATTAATTATGATTTTCTGAACGACCCTATATCAAAATCTGATATTTCTGGAACGTAATCCAAGACAGAGCAGAACTCTGTCAGACTCAAGCCACGGACCTGAGAATGCGACGGCCCGACAGGTCGCGTTCTCATGCCCGTCGCGACGCTTTCCTTGTCGCATTCTAAATGCGACAGTACCCTACGTCGCGTTCTGGCCTTCTGTCCTGGCAGCCCTGTCGCGATCTGCCCTGACCCTGTCGTGACCCTTACTGGCCTATGTCGCGTTCACAGGATTTTTGATGAAAACCCATAAATTTATTGCTATATTGAATGCTTTAAATACATATTCACGACTTCTTTTCTATCTATGATTTCTCTTACACATGCACACACATGAACCATCCATATATGGCTGAAATCTGGCATAAATATCTCATATGTATCTGGTAATTTATTGCAATAAAGTATATTAATTGCCCTATTTTAAAGGACTTGTATTCGTTTCGTGCGTTGTTTATATACCGATATCGACGCTCCACTGTTCTAGAATTCCTCTAGAATGTCGAGCACCTGTTTTTATATACACACTTTACTTGGCTTGTGGTGAACTCTTCGTCGGATATTCCTTTCGCCGGACTAGTGAACCCTTGCATAAGGCCTCCGTAAGTCTCCTCTGATCATGGATTCCCACATGGTCGACGAGCCGGTTGTACCCTAACACCCATTACACCTTTAGGGATCGATATGATCCAAACGACTATTAGAAGTTCGCTCTTACCTTGAATCACGTCGGACCTCTGGACTTGTGCATAACATGGCCAGCGGAAGATCGTGAATTCCCCTGACTGTCAATATGACGTGCGCGTGTTGTGCAACTGTTACTATCGCCTGTTTACTCGTTGTTTTACGTGATGTACCCTTAGCTCTCATCTATACTCTACTCGCTCGTCTATCACGTTCTCTCTACTATCTCGTCTATTCATCTAGTGCTCTTAACTATTCCTGGTACTCTATATTGGACATTGACTGATTGTCTAAAGATACAATATAACCAATGCCCGGCAATATATAAGGGCCCGATCTGGTCCTGGGATGTGCGCCCGAAAGTGCTAGTGCCCATGGGAGTTAAATGATCAGAGTGTTTGGCATTACACTCAAGTGCTATCTATCTCGACTATCTATATGATATCAAACACAAAACGTACTATACTCTCTCGATGTCTAGAATGATAATAAGTGCTATACTTGTCGTGCTATTATTATACTTGTGCTAGTTGTGCTATGGCCATCCTGCTATTCGTGCTATACTCGATACTTGTGCTATTTTTGGAAACTATACTCGATCTCGTGCTATTGTGCTATCCTGTTACCTGTTGTGCTATCTCTTGCTATATTTTGACTTTCTTGTACCTGCTATCTTTAGATACTCTGTTATTAAATGCGTTATTATTTAAAGCCTGCTTGAGCCTGGGATTTAAGTCCTACTGGACGTTATCGCTCACCCTATGTTATTTGATGTTGTGTTCTCAGGTGAGACCGAGGATGACACATACACTCACGAGAAAGGGAATGACCAAGAGTGAAGCCAGGAGTACCCTCGAGTCATTATGTTATCTTAGAATTGTGGTTGGTTATTTCCTTTTATTGCAATGTAATTGGGCCCTATAGAAGGCTCTGATATTAGTGGTTGTAACTAGACATTTGAAAAGTTATTAATGAGAAATATTTGCTTTAGTATTATTCAATGTGCAATGGTTTGATGTCTAGTATTCACTCTATATCTTTTTCTTGCAACTGCCTTCGCGCTCCGATATTCCGCGTCGGGGCGTGACAATGGCATTGTATCCGGGCATGTTCCTGATGACCAAGAAATCCACCACCTTGGTCACACACTTCGGAGCCATCCCGAGGGTGATCGGAGGTGGACTCTACCCATAGGCTGAACCGACACCCCCGAGAAGCCGAACAGAGGCGATTCTACAGGGGTGAGCTGGTCGGTTTTTAGGCCCATAAGGAGATAGCAATCGTAAGCCAACATGTCGGGGGTACTTCCATTATCTACCAAATCCTGCACACATTACAATGATTGATGGTTGCCGAACAACCAACGCATCAGTGTGCGGGGTGGTAACCCCTACAGGTCTTCATCTGAGAAGGTTATGGCCCCCTCAGACTGTGCGTGCGCGGGATTAGGGGGATAAGGAGCTGGCCGAGGTATCAGAGGTCTGTCCACGACATGCACTCGCCTTGTGTAATCACGTCGGCTCTGAGTGCTCTCTCCGCCTGTGCCGAATCCTCCTGCGATCACATTGATTTCTTGCCCATTGGGCTCATTGTTGATCGGCTGCTCGGGAGTCCGCTCTCGGCATCTGGGTCGGTCTTCATTCTGGCGCACGAACCGTCCGAGGTAGCCGCGCTTAATGAGGGACTCGATTTCATCCTTGAACTGGCGGCATTCGGAGGTGTCGTGGCCGTGGTCGCAGTGGAAGCGACAATACTTCTCCTGGTTGCGCCGCCGGGGATCGAGTGCATCCTTGGTGGCCACCGAACATATGGTTCGTCCCTGATCTCTGCTAGGATCTGTTCGGGTGCCACCGTCAGCGGTGTGTAGTCGGTGAAGGGGCATGGTCGGCGCGGTGAGTCTCCATTGCACCGTCCTTTCTTCCGATCGCGGTCGGAACCGTTGTCGGAAGGCCTCTTCTTGTCCGAAGATTCTCCGTGCTCCGCCCGCTAGTATCCAGACTCTCTTCGCACACCGCATGGCGTTGTGCAGTGGAGAGGAGCTCGGCAAGAGTGGAAGGCTGTTGTACTCCCAGCGTCCTCTGCAGAAACCATCACGAGTACCCTGGATCAGGGCACTGGTGGCTAACGGGACATCGAGGCGCGGGATGCGGAGCGCCTCAGTCTGGAACCTCTTGACATAGTCCCAGAGTGCTTCTCCCTTCTTTTTCCGAACAGCAAGAAGGAGACCGCCGTACGCAGTTGCGATCTTCCACCCAGGAAGTTGTCCCGAAAGGACTTCTTCAACTGATGGAAGGAAGAGATGGAATCTGCGAGGAGGGCTTCGAACCAAGCCCGAGCAGTTTCCTTCAAAGTGGCCAGAAAGGCCCGACATTTGGCCGCATCAGATGCTCCATGGAACACCATATGCGACTCAAACCCATGGATGTGATCCGCGGGGTTAGAAGTACTATCGTACGGAGCGATGGTAGGCAGAGGGAGCTTGGGAGAGACCCGAGCCTCTAGGATCTCCACAATGAATGGGGAGCAGAAGTTGAGGTCCTCCTTGGCCGGAGCTTTTCCCTAAGCACGCTGGACCATCACGTCCACACGTCGTTCCAGGTCGACGACATGGCGCAAGCGCCTGGCCAACTCCTGTTCGAAGTGGGCCGAGTCCGCACACCCAGACTTGTGGGAGTTGGCTCCCACGACCGAGCGCGGCAGGCGTGGGGCCGCTGTGGAACAACGGGGCAAACGGCTGCGCTCCAGTGCTCGTTCATCAGACGGAGCACGGTGCGACCTCTGCGGTGAATCAGTGTGCTGCTCCTGAATCGACCCTGCTGGGGCAGGAGGTGCGCGTGATCGCTGGTGAGACGACTCTGCCTGGCACTCCTGCGGAACGGAGGCTGCCGGGACCGGCTGCCCGGCCAGTTGGGCCTGGAGACCCAGGCAGATGCTCATCAGCTGCTGCATCTGTCCCCGGAGTTCGGCCATCTCCAAGGCGGTTGCAGGCACGACGGCGGCAAGCGCAGGGACGCCCCCGGTTGCGGCAGCAGGAGCTACAGTGACGTCGACGGGGGTAGCACGTTGACGGGAGTCCTCCCGCGACTGGCGGGACCTCGTCATAAGGCTCCCTATGTTCTGGTACGAGGATCGTCTGTGAGGCATGGCTGTTGTTCCTTCCCACAGACGGTGCCAAAAGTGTGGAGGTGATTTCCTGCTTGGGCCGGAGCCAAGCGGGCCTACACTTGGAGGGCGCCGGTAGGGAAGAAGGGAAGAAGGACGCCGTAGCGGACGGGTCCCTGCAAAACCAGAAGAGGATCAGGGGGCCCAGTGAAGAACCGAGGAGAACCCTCCGATGCCTAAGTTAGAAATGGATTCAAAGGCTTGGAAGAGGATGGTTCAGTATTGCGCAAGAGAGGTGTGCCTTGGATTACGTACCTCTGCATGGAGGCTTACCAGTGCCTTTTTATAGGCAGAAGTGCTAAGGGAGAGGGACGGAACGTCCTGATCAATGCCGCAAAGGCGCACCCGTTGGCGTCCTTAGCGGGGGAGTTACGCGTTGAGGTGGTCTACAGTTTATGCACCACTTGATCGTGGGGTGCGCGTAGTGTAGCCGTTATAACTGCCGCAAGGGGATGAAGGGCCGCTTGGGTTCTCCTGGGAGGAAGTACCGAGCAGGAGCCAGACCTGCTGCTCGTAGTTGAGCCTACTGCTCAGCTCCTGTGCTCGAAGGCATGGCTTGCTGCCAGATGCATGATGTAAGGAAGTGCTATCCGTTCCGAAGGGGTTTTCGGCACAAGCTGAGCAGACTCTGCTCGGAAGGAAGGACCTTTGGCTGAACAGACTATGAGGTACCCGGAGGCGGCTCTTGGGTCCCGCTGGTACCCGAATGCAGGGACCGGACTCGGGATCTTGAAGCTATTTTTTGAAAAGTCGTGGCGCCTTGTGAGAGGGCCACGTCTGCCTCATGAATTGGGCTAGGCCATGATGGGCCCAGCGCACGATGGCAGCAGAAACGGCCACTATAATATTATATTAATAAATATAATTTTAAATATTGCCATGCCCCAATATCAAGATGCTTCTTTTCCCACCCCTCAAGAACACCCCTAAAAAAAGACTAATAGAGTGTTTGGTGTAGTTTTTATCAATTTTTTTTCTTAATTAAAAAAAGATGAAAAAGACGGTTTTTGGTAGTAATTTTTTTATTTTAGGGAAGAATGTTATCTTATGTAAATCTCTCCCAAAATAAAAATAATTGTGAAATAATTTAAAAAAAAAAACAACACGACTTACTCCTCTTCTACAGACTGCGCCCCCCCCTCCCCTCCTCATCGGAACCCTCCCCTGCGCCCCCTCCCCTCGTTGCGCAGCAGCTCCCCCCCCCCTGCTTCCCTTCCCCCACCCCCCCCCCCCCCACTCGTTCTCGTTGCTCCCTCCCCCCCCCCCCCCCCCCCCCCCCCCCCCTTGCTTCTACCCCTCCCTTGCGCATCAGCCCCCCCTCCCCACACCACTCGCTGCCCCCCTCCCTCCCGGCACAGCACCCCCTCCCCCTACTTCTACCCCTCCCTGCACACCTCCCCCCCTCCCGACACAACAACCCTCCTCCCCCCACTCATCGCCCCTCCGCCCCAGCCCCCGCCCCCCCCCCCCCACCCCACCCACTCGTCGCCCCCCCTCTCCCCTACTTCCCCTCCGTCTTCTCTACCAACACATTAAACTAAATTTTAATATTTTACCAACACATAACTTCAATTTTTATAATTTTAAATTAAAATTAAAAATTAACACAACATAATTTTTTAGGTAAAAATATATTTTTTTTTTAAAAAAAAAGTGTTTCTAAACACCCTATAAACCACAGAACATATACAGTCACTTCTTCCATTTCTAAAAACCACCGGTGACGCTGCTTCCATTTTTAAAAACCTTCCTGAGGAGAAGAGACATCTTCTCCCGTTTTTAAAAGACCGTCGGGATGCTTCTTCTGTTTTTTAAAAAACCTTCTAGATTTAAAACTTTGGAGAAAATACTTTGTGTACAGCACTGCCGGGTAAAATAGGGACACTCGCAGTAGCACTGCAGCCCCTCGCCCACTGCCACCTCACGTAGCACAGCCCCCCATCGGTGGAACAAGACCGCAGGATGATGGGTTGGTGGTCCTCCGGCTCCAGCCACCCACGGTTCATTTTGGGTCTGGACGTCTTAATAATAATTATTTATCAAAAAATAATAATTCAATAAGAAAGTAGAACCTAGTTTATATAAACATCTATCTTTATTACAGCAAAAATACAAAACACTCTTTAGATAAGTCCACAGGAGGAGTGGGGAAAAGAAAATATAATATTTACATCTATAACTACTATCCTCAAAAGAACTATAAATATCCCCAAAAGTTGGTGGACACGCTCAGCACACAGCCCTTAAGTATTTGGCTCATCTTGTTCACCTGAAAGAGAGTAAGATTTAATGAGTAATTGGCCCAGTAGAATTCACCCATCTTACCAGAAAGAATGTGGTGAAAATAGAATTAAACAACGTACTTGATTGGTGACCGTAGCAACTTTGATTTTTATTCCTAAATAAAATAAAATAAAATAAAAAAATATGATAAATAGAAATTTAATTAAAATAAAGGAAGAATAAATAGAATAAAAAGAAATTAAATTAATACTCATTAAGCTAAATTAATAATAGATTTTACTAATGATCCTAACATAAATTGTTGGGCCCAAACGAGGAGAGCCCATCATGGGATAGGAGTTAATTAGTTAATTTCGTATCTAATTAATTAATAAATAGTAAATGGTTGAGATAATTAATAAAAACAACTCTATCTATCCTAAAAAGAGTCATATACTTACCTAACATATTACCACGAAATTGACCTCTCCTCCATCCTAAATAGGAGATAAATGTAAAAGAAAGGTGATAAGCATAGAAATTCAGAATTTAATAGAAGGAAGAGTTTTAGAAGGTAATGACTCTTAAACCAAACAAAACACCCCCATTCGGCTCTATCAACCCATAAAACGTTGTTGGAGCTCTGATGACGAAGAGAGGAGATCTGGACGAAGGAGCTTGGAGGAGAAGGCTGGAACAAGTGGGATTTCATCTTCTTTTCGTCATCAACCCTAGGTTTCCATTACAGTAAAGAAATGTAGGCAATCTCTCAAGCACAAATCGTGAAACTTTAACCCTAGGTATTCCATGCACCCCTCTTTGAAAACCCTATGATTTCTTTATTTTTCGTGGCTCCATGATGGAGTATTAATTCGTTCAATCTCTGTCATCTTCATGCACCCGAACTTACATCTTTGCCTTCAATCCATGCATGTACATGATCCCATGCCATGCGATTTTTTTTATAAATACTACATGCTATTAGCTTTCAAGGCCCCTAGTTTCCCTAAATTCCATCATGTATCCTTTGCGAATTAATTCATTTTCTATGAACTATGCATGTTTAGGTATACGAAATGTACTTGTTAAAGCATGCACAAACCTTGTCTGTTTCCTAATTACCCATGCTTGTTGATAGATTTATGAGTCTACTTTCATTTAAAGCTGGGTTCGAAATTTTAGATCATTGTACAATTTTATACCGATTTTAGAAGAGCTCTGTATCATGCATTAGAGGGAAGGACCAAATTCAGAAAGGGCTAAACCCTTTTCTGGGTTGGGCCACCTCTCTGAAATCGCGACGGCCCGACCCGTCGCGATATCAGAGAGGACGTGATTGGCCGGTCTGTCGCGTTCTAAACGCGACGACCTGAGCCTCGCGATTTCCTCCGAACCGTGCCAGGCCGGCGGTTCGCCTAACGTGTCCGGGCCGCCCCGTCGCGACTTGAATCGCGACGGGTACCCCCGTCACGTTTCAGGATTTTGCGCCAGAAATTGATATTTGCCCTTATGACCCTACTATTATGCCATTAACCCTTGTTTAAGTTAAATCCTACACTGTTAAGATTAGTATTAACCATAATAATTATTTGTCAATATTTAAATAAATCTCATTAATTAAAAGCCATGTGCACAATTTATCATACTCTCATGATTTCTTTACACTTGCACACACTAAACATTCGTGTTTGCCATTAAACCTTGTTAAATTACTCAATAAGGTATATGGTAATTAAGTGTAATTAATTACTAAATTTCCCTATTTAACTATTGACACTTGTCTTCGATTTATTCGCGAGCTTGTACACCGTATCGCGTCCCTCTGCCTTCGAGCAATCGAGGCAAGACGGACAATATTTTGTTACACACTTTCTCTTGGCATGGACCACCTCTCCATCGGGAATACTCCTGACTGAACCAGTGACTCCTTGTCAAGGCCTCCGTAAGTCTCCTTGGCCTTGGCGCACAGTCCTTGTCGATGAGCTGGTTTGTACCCAAAATCTGTTACACCCTTAGGGATCAGTACGATCCAATGACCTTAGTGTGTTTCCTTCTTACCTTTGGATCACTCCGGACCATCTGGCCCGTGTTCATAGCACGACTGTGGACGGATGTGACTTCTACCAGATTGTCGGCACCCGACCTACTGCTGTGCAACTGTTTCTTATCGGTGTTTAACGTTGTTTTTACTATTGTACCCCTTCCTCATCTACTATCATTGTACTCTCATTTGTTCACGTTCTCTCCACTCTCTCTTCTATTCATCTACTATCTCATCTATTTTTTGTACTCTTTGGCCATACAATTGATTGTCTAAGATAACAAACATGACTATGTCAGTGCAATAGGGCCCGGTCTGGTCCTGGGGAGAGCTCCCGAAGAGTGCTATTTCCTCGCGAGGGTTACATGATCAGGATGTGTACGACATGCATCCAGTGCCATTTGTTATTATCACAATTTAATCTATGACAATCAAAGTGCAATTATTCAAGTGCGATACTATACTCTCTCGGTTGATAAAATGGTCGACCAGTTGTTATATGCTATTTCGTTATGTGGCCAATCCTTTATCGTACTTGATGTCTATTTTCCATGTACTAGTGATATCGTTCTCTTGCTATTCGTTACATTACTCTACTTGACTATGCTCTCTAGTTATCCTGTCTTTAAGACATTAATCAATTAAACCATACTTGTTTACACGAGATATTAAGTCCTACTGGGCGTTATTCGCTCATCCTGCGTTGTTATTTCATGTGTTTAGGTGAGTCAGATGGCGATTACCACACTCATGAGGATGGGCACGAGGATGATGTTCAGGAGTGACCAGTTCAGGAACCACTGCTTAGTAGATAGTTAGCGTAGTTATGAGTCAGTTAGTCATTATGTATTAGTTTAGATTTGAATAAACTACTCTGGGCCTAGATTTGGCTCTAATTAGTGAATGTAATGGAGTTTAATGAATTATCAATGAAGTTGGATTACATTTGGCTTTATTCCAATTGTGCAATGATTTGATGTTTATTTATCGCTCTGTACTATTTAATAACTGTAATTCCGCTCCGATATTCCGCGTCGGGGCATTACAGTTTTGTGGCATCAGAGCCTAGGTTATTCTTAAGAATAGTATGATCTAGGTTTGACCTGCCTTGACATAGAGTCTAATTCCATACCTATGTGAGAGATGGGTAGAACCAAGGGTAATTAAGATAAAATAAACTCACACACGCACAAACTCAGTACAAACTCAATATCTTACATTAAAATTCTCTTTTAAAGGAACTTAAACCATAGCAATGGCAGCGGAGCGTGCACAACTCCTTGATATGCACAGACCATCATCAGCAGCTTACTCAGGCATACTTCAGGCTGTTGGCGCTAATAATAATATACCCTAGGAGCCGGAGAACTACACATAAATTTCCGTAATCTGAACCCGCCTTGATTTAGTGGGACTACTGTTCCCGATGAGGCAGAGAATTGGCTTAAGGAGATAGAGCGTATTTTTCGCTTCATGCAATGCGCGGATGGAGACAAGCTACTACTTGCAACATTTCGATTAGAAAGGGACGCCCGTGCATGGTGGGAGTCCATTGAAGCAACCAGGGCGATGCACAATTCACCTGGATGAATTCAAGGAGCATTTCAACTCCAAGTATTTCTCTGAACGAGTCCAAGAGAGGAAGGCATCAGAATTTGTGCACTTAACAGAGGAACCTCACAGTCGCCGAATATGAAGCACAATTCTCACGATTGGCACTGTAGCAACTTGAATTTTTGAGAAAAAAAAAATTTAAATAATAAATTAAAAACTCAGCTAAAGGGATATTCAATGAAAGAGCATTAAATAAACCCATTAAATGGAAAAGAGTAATGGGCTTTGCTTAATGGATCCTCTAGAACTTATTGGGTCAAAATATGAATTTACAAATAGTAAATAAAAATAAAATACCCTAAATTCGGAGTCTTAATATCTCCTAAATAGAAAATGACTCTTTAAGCATTAAAAGAGGCAATAAGAGTTGGAATTGGATTCCTAAGCCTACCCCTTATGATTTAGCACGAATTTAGATCACATCCTAACCTAACTAGAGGTTGGAAAGAAGAAAGGAAGGTTGTAGTTAGGAAATCTCGTAATTAAAGAGCTATTAGAATATAAGTAGGAATAGGAACCCATACATGCATAAATACATCTCTTAAACCCTCTTGGCCGACCCTAGCTCGTTGCCAAAGGTTGTTGGATGTGGAGAAGAGGCCAAGGAGGAGAGGATCTCGTGGGGAAAGGAGTTCTTGGAGCTTCTTCCTCGTTCTTGGAGATTTTAACCCTAGAAGACAAATCGAGTCAAAGGTAGGCATTCTCATAAACAAAACTAAATCAAATCCATCTTTAGGTAGTTCCAATCACCAGGAACAAAACCCTCTTGTTTCATAATTTTCATCGAGCCAATCTTTTGTTCTTGATTTTAGAAGTTCTGCAAACATGATAACTTCGAGTCATCATGTTTGAATCATATCTCCATGTACACTTGATCCCATGCTACGAAAATTTTAATGTAGACACTTCATGTTGTTAGGGATCTTTTGCCCCTGAAAGCCCTATTTTTGTTGAGCATGTTGCTCGAATTAAATTAATCTTGCTCTCTGTATCATGTTCTGTGTTACTCGTTATTATTCATGCTCAAACCATGTTCAACCCATGCTCTCTCTCTGATTCCTATTTACTGGAAGTACTCTCGCGTGTCTAATTTCATTTGCCACTGGTTTCATGATTTTTCATCGTGTATACAATTAGTTATGATTTTCTGAACGACCCTGTATCAAAATCTGATATTTCTGGACCGCAATCCAAGACAGAGCAGAACTCTGTCAGACTCAGGCCATGGACTTGAGAACACGACGGCCCGATAGGTCGCGTTCTCAACCCGTCGCGATGCTTTCCTTGTCGCGTTCTGAACGCGACAGTACCCTACGTCGCGTTCTGGCCTTCTGTCCTGGCAGCCCTGTCGCGACCCTTTTCAGGCCCTGTCGCGATCTGCCCCTGACCCTGTTGCGACCCTTACTGGCCTACGTTGCGTTCACAAGATTTTTTAACAGTCATACACACAGTAAAACACCTGTTTTAAAATAGAGCTATATTGAATGCTTTAAAATACATATTCATGACTTCTTTTCTATCTATGATTTCTCTTACACATGCCACACATGAACCATCCATATATTGCTAAAATCTGGCATAAAATATCTCATAATGTATCTGGTAATTTATTGCAATAAAATATATTAATTGCCCTATTTTAAAGGACTTGTATTCGTTTCTTACGTTGTTTATATACCGATATCGACGCTCCACTGTTCTAGAAGTCCTCTAGAACGTCGAGCACCTGTTTTTTATATACACACTTTACTTGGCTTGTGGTGAACTCTCCGTCGGATATTCCTTTCGCCGGACTAGTGAACCCTTGCACAAGGCCTCCGTAAGTCTCATCTGATCATGGATTCCCACATGTCGACGAGCCGGTTGTACTCTAACACCCATTACACCTTTAGGGATCGATATGATCCAAACGCTATTAAGTTCGCTCTTACCTTGAATCACGTCGGACCTCTGGACTTGTGCATAACATAGCCAGCGGGAAGATCGTGAATTCCATCCACCTGACTGCCAATATGACGTGCGCGTGTTGTGCAACTGTTACTATCGCCTGTCTACTCGTTGTTTTAACGTGATGTACCCTTAGCTCTCATCTATACTCTACTCGCTCGTCTATTCACGCTCTCTCTACTATCTCGTCTATTCATCTAGTGCTCTTAACTATTCTTGCCTCTATATTGGCCATTGACTGATTGTCTAAAGATACAATATAACCAATGCCTGGCAATATATAAAGGGCCCGATCTGATCCTGGGATGTGCGCCCGAAAGTGCTAGTGCCCATGGGAGTTAAATGATCAGAGTGTTTGGCATTACACTCAAGTGCTATCTATCTCGACTATCTATATGACAATCAAAACACAAACGTGCTATACTCTCTCGATGTCTAGAATGACAAACAAGTGCTATACTCGTCGTGCTATTATTATACTTGTGCTAGTTGTGCTATGGCATCATCTGCTATTCGTGCTATGCTCGATACTTGTGCTATTTTTGGAAACTATACTCGATCTCGTGCTATTGTGCTATCATGTTACCTGTTTGCTATCTCTTGCTATATTTTGACTCTCTTGTACCTGCTATCTTAGATACTCTGCCATTAAATGTGTTAATTATTAAAGCCTGCTTGAGCCTGAGATTTAAGTCCTACTGGGCGTTATCGCTCACCCTACTTTATTTGATGTTGTGTTCTCAGGTGAGACCGAGGATGACACATACACTCACGAGGAAGGGAATGGCCAAGAGTGAAGCCAGGAGTACCCTCGAGTCATTATGTTATCTTAGAGTTGTAGTTAGTTATTTCCTTTTATTGCAATGTAATTGGGCCCTATAGAATGGCTCTGATATTAGTGGTTTGTAACTAGACATTTGAAAAGTTATTAATGAGAAAGATTTACTTTAGTATTATTCAATGTGCAATAGTTTGATGTCTATATTCGCTCTATACCTTTTTCTTGTAACTCCTTCGCGCTCCGATATCCCACGTCGGACGTGACAGGCACGATATGCCAATCATCTTGTCGGCACAGAAAGAATGAAGGCGAAGCATTTCCTTAATGGGCTCAGGCCCACATACATCACCTAATTGGCACCATTAGACATCCAGACTTATCCAGAAATGGTCAAGAAAGCTCAGTTACTGGAGGATGCTACCGATCTCACTGATCGCATCAAGGGTAGAATGGTAAAGAAGGAACAAACATCCGGAGCACCGAGCAAGCCCACTAACGGCAAGAAAAGGCCGTTGAGTATCACTGATGGGCCAAGCCAGGAGCGGAAGCCCAAAGTCTTTGCCCCCACTGCCCCTAATAAACCAAGATGCAAGCACTGTGACAAGCTAGGTCACACGGCAGAAGAGTGCTGGAGGAAGGTAGGTGCATGCCTACGTTGTGGGAGTCGTGATCATCGCATTCCAGACTGCCCCCTACTGAAAGAAAATGAAAAGCGTCATGTGGGACAGAAGAAGCTCGGCCGACTGCAGGCCCTGCAAGAGGTAGAGACCACCGAGGAAGGTGGAGTTGTGGAAGGTACATTACCAGTCTTTTCTCAATCAGCATTTGTTTTGTTTGATACTAGTGCAACACATTCATTCATATCACAAGCATTCGCTGATACATTAATGAAAGACCTGCTTCTATGAAATTGAATTACCTTTCACTACCCCTTTGGGGGAGAAAGCTCAATTAACAAATATTTTCCATTAGATGATGTTATGATTGGTGATCTTAATCTGAGAGCCGATCTGATCTGTATGCCCATGGAGGGCTACGACGTTATTCTGGGAGCCGATTGGCTATCCACTTATGGGGCCATTGTTGTTTGTAGAAGAGAGAAGATAACTTTTAGTGAATTCCCTAAGCTGACCTTTACGGGACGTAGACACAAGAGGCTTGTCTCTCGTCTCTGCTATTAAGGCACAGAACATGATAAGAAAAGGTTGTGTGGCATTTCTTGCCGCAATAGTAGTTGAGAAGAAAGCAACTAAGATATCAGACATCCATATAGTGCAAGAATACCCTAACGTGTTTCTTGATGAGCTGCCAGGCATTCCACCTGAAAGAGATGTGAATTTCTCAATTGATCTCATACCTGGAGCTGCATCGGTATCACGCCAGCCCTACAGAATGTCCCCCACTGAATTGAAAGAGTTAAATGAGCAATTGATGGAGTTGCTAGAAAAGGGATTTATCAGACCAAGTACTTCTCCTTGGGGAGCACCAGTGTTGTTCGTCAAGAAGAAGGATGGATCTTTGCGGCTCTGCATCGACTACAAGCAGTTGAATCATCTCACTATCGAGAACAAATACCCTCTGCCTTGTGTTGATGAACTGTTTGATCAAATCTCAGGAGCTAAATATTTCTCTAAGATTGACCTTAGATCGGGATATCATCAGATGAGGATTAAAGATGCAGACAATTACAAGACACCTTTCAGGAGCAGGTACAGTCATTATGAATTTGTAGTCATGTCTTTTGGACTAACCAATGCTCCTGCAGCTTTTATGCAATTGATGAAACCATCTATCGACCATACCTCGACGAGTTCGTCGTGGTCTTTATTGATGATATTCTCATATACTCCAAGACCAAGGAAGAGCATGAGGAGCATCTGAGGATCGCTCTGCAGATCTTACGGGACAACAACTCTACGCCAAATTGAGCAAGTGTGAATTCTAGCTCGAGGAGATGTCATTTCTAGGGCATGTCATATCCAAGGACGGTATAGCTGTCGATCCTTCCAAGGTAGAAGCTGTACTTAACTGGGAAAGACCAACCAACGTCACAAAGATAAGAAGCTTTCTTGGACTGGCTGGCTACTACAGACGGTTCCAAAAAGACTTCTCTAGATAGCTATACCTCTTACTCGCCTTACGCAAAAAGAAACCCATATGTCTGGAGCAAGGAGTGTGAGAAGAGATTTCAGACACTGAAGCAATGCTTGACCTCTGCACCTGTCCTCGCATTACCAGTCGAGGGCGAAGGATTCTCAGTCTACACTGATGCATCTGGAATCGGTCTAGGCTATGTGTTAATGCAGAATGAGAAGGTTATAGCCTATTCATCAAGACAGTTGAAGCCTCATGAAGTTAATTATCCTATCCATGACTTAGAACTAGCTGCTGTGGTATTTGCACTTAAAATTTGGAGGCATTATCTGTATGGGGAACATTCATTGTTTACTCCGATCACAGAGCCTGAAGTATTTATTTTCTCAGAAGGAGCTTAATATGCGACAAAGGAGATGGTTGGAATATCTGAAGGACTTTGATTTTAATATTCAATATCACATTGGTAAAGGTAATGTAGTAGCTGATGCACTTAGCAGGAAGCCTGTGGCGTCCTTGTCTTGTTTAGTTATGGTGAGATGCATTGTTAGAACAGTTCACCAGTCTGGATCTAAATATTAAACAGAGAAGTGATCAGGTGTTGGTGGCTAACCTTAGAGCTCAACCCGACATCTTTGTCGAGATCAGGGAGCAACAAGGTAATGACCCATTCTTGGTCCGAGTTAGGGAAACCATAATCGACAGACCCGATTTCTCCATCACTGAGGATGGGAGACTGTTATTCCAAGCCAGAACATGCGTGCTTGACAATGAAGAGCTGAAGAGAAAGTTAATGGATGAAGCCCATAAGACAAAGTATACAAGTATACAATACACCAGGCGCAACCAAGATGTACCAGACATGAAAAGGTCATTTTGGTGGCCCAACTTGAAGCGTGAGGTAGCTGAGCATGCCGCGCACTGCCTCACATGTCAGCAAGTAAAAGCTGAACACCGTCGTCCTGCGGGTGTACTCAGACCCCTGGACATCCCTGAATGGAAGTGGGAGAGTATCGGCATGGACTTCATCATGGGTTTACCTGAACTCGTGGTGGACTCGATGCTATTTGGGTCATTGTGGACCGATTGACTAAGTCTACACATTTCCTAGCAATCAAGAGCACCTGGAGTGTTGATGTATTAGCAGCCTTGTATGTAAAAGAGATAGTAAGATTACATGGAGTTCTAGTATCCATTGTCTCAGATAGTGACTCTAGATTCACTTCTAGATTCTGGAAGGGACTTCAGACTGCTCTAGGCACTAAACTCACTTCAAATTTGACCTCTCCTCCATCATATATAGAAGATAAATGCTAGAAAGAAAGGTGATAAGCATAGAAATTCAGAATTTAATAGAAGGGAAGAGTTTTAGAAGGGTAATGACTCTTAAACCAAACAAAACACCCCCAATTCGGCCCTATCAACCCATAGAACGTTGTTGGAGCTCTGGAGGACGAAGAGGAGGAGATCTGGACGAAGGAGCTTGGAGGAGAAGGCTGGAACAAGTGGGGATTTCATCTTCTTTTCGTCATCAACCCTAGGTTTCCATTACAACAAAGAAAGGTAGGCAATCTCTCAAGCACAAATCGTGAAACTTTAACCCTAGGTATTCCATGCACCCCTCTTTGAAAGCCCCATGATTTCTCTATTTTTCGTGGCTCCATGATGGAGTATTAATTCGTTCAATCTCTGTCATCTTCATGCACCCTAACTTACATCTTTGTCTTCATCCATGCATGTACATGATCCCATGCCATGCAATATTTTTATAAATACTACATGCTATTAGCTTTCAAGGCACCAAATTTCCATAAATTCCATCATGTATCCTTTGCGAATTAATTCGTTTTCTATGAACTATGCATGTTTAGGTCACCGAAATGTAACCTTGTTAAAGCATGCACAACCTTGTATGTTTCCTAATTACCCATGCATGTTATAGATCTATGAGTCTACTTTCATCGTGCGATTTTATACCGATTTTAGAAGAGCTCTGTGTCATGCATCAGAGGGAAGGACCAAATTCAAAAAGGGCTAAACCCCCTTTTCTGGGTCGAGCCACCTCTCTAAAATCGCGACGGGTCGTCAAAGAGGACACGACCGGCCGATCCGTCACGTTCTAAACACGACGGCCTAAGCCGTTGTGATTTCCTCCCGAACTGTGCCAGGCCGGCCGATTAGACTGACGTGTTCAGGCTGCCCCGTCGCGACTTGAATCGCGACGAGTACCCTCGTCACGTTTTAGGATTTTGTGCCAGAAAGTGATATTTGCCCTTATACCTCTACTATTATGCCATTTACCCTTGTTTAAGTTAAATCCTGCACTGTTAATTAGTATTAACCAGAATATTATTATTTGTCAATATTAAATAAATCTCATTAATTAAAAGCCATGTGCACAATTTATCATACTCTCATGATTTCTTTACACTTGCACACACTAAACATTCTTGTTTGCCATTAAACCTTGTTAAATTACTCAATAATGTATCTGGTAATTAAGTGTAATTAATTAATAAATTTCCCTATTTAACTATTGACATTTGTCTTCGATTTATTCGCGAGCTTGTACACCGTATCACGTCCCTCTGCCTTCGAGCACTTGAGGCAAGACAGACAATGTTTCGTTACACACTTTCTCTAAGCATGGACCACCTCTCCATCGGGAATACTCCTGACTGGACCAGGGACTCCTTGTCAAGGTCTCCGTAAGTCTCCTTGGATTTGGCGCACGTCCTTTGCCGAGAGCTGGTTGTACCCCAAAACCTGTTACACCCTTAGGGATCAGTACGATCCAATGACCTTAGTGTGTTTCCTTCTTACCTTTGGATCACTCTGGACCATCTGGCCCGTGTTCATAGTACGACTGGTGACAGATGTGACTCTACCAGACTGCCGGCACCCGACCTACTGCTGTGCAACTGTTTCTTATCGTGTTTAACGTTGTTTTACGATTGTACCTCTGTCTCATCTACTATCCTTGTACTCTCATCTGTTCACGTTCTCTCCACTCTCTCGTTATTCATCTACTATTCTCATCTATTCTTGGTACTCTATTGGCCATACAATTGATTGTCTAAGATAACAAACATGACTATGCCATGCAATAGGGCCCGGTCTGGTCCTGGGGAGAGCTTCTGAAGAGTGCTATTTCCTCGCGAGGGTTACATGATCAGGATGTGTATGGCATGCATCCAGTGCCATTTGTTACTATTATAATTTAATCTATGACAATCAAAGTGCAATTATTCAAGTGCGATTTATACTCTCTTGGTTGATAAAATGGTCGACCAGTCGTTATTCTATTTCGTTATGTGGTCAATCCTTTATCGTACTTGTGCTATTTTCCATGTACTAGTGATATCGTTCTCTTGCTATTCGTTACATTACTCTACTAGACTATGCTCTCTAGTTATCCTGCCTTTAAGACATTAATCACTTAAACCATGCTTGTTTACACGAGATATTAAGTCCTACTGGGCGTTATTCGCTCATCCTGCGTTGTTATTTCATGTGTTCAGGTGAGTCAGATGGCGATTACCACACTCACGAGGATGGGCACGAGGGGGATGTTCAGGAGTGACTAGTTCAACAACCACTGCTTAGTAGATAGTTAGCGTAGTTATGAGTCAGTTAGTCATTATGTATTAGTTTGGATTTGAATAAAGTACTTTGGGCCGTAAATTTGGCTCTGATTAGTGAATGTAATGGAATTTGATGAATTATCAATGAAGTTGGATACATTTGGCTTTATTCCAATTGTGTAATGATTTGATGTTATTTATCGCTATGTACTATTTAATAATTGTAATTCCGCTCCGATATTCTGCGTCGGGGCATTACAGTGACAGTACCGGATATTAAGGATGATGATAAGTTCACTCAAGCAGATGACAAACATGGTAAAAGAGTACTAAACTAAAACTTGTGCTGGAAGGAAAAACATTACAGAAGGCACATTTCGGATTGAGTAGATAGTACATATTCAACTTGTATCTTAAAAAATTATGACCAATCAAGCATATGTGATGTAATGCCAAACATCCAGTAGATCCACTATCGTTTTGTACGACCAGTAAACGAATTTGGGTGCTCCTCCCGGGACTGGACCAATCGCATTTGTATATGCATTTATTTCAAATGAGTACAAAGACTCAAGTTGTCATCAAATTCCACTTCTGCTAAACATGCATGTATGGTACATAGGTACTCACATTATCACAATTAACAAGGTTCTAAGAATTAATGTTAAAGATATCAAGAAGGTGTAGGAAACAACATAATTGGAAATGTCCAAGAATAATCTAAAAATAGTTATAATTGATGATCAAATGGGTCATCCTAGTGGTTTAGTAGTTTAGAATCCAGTAAAATATGAAAAGCAACTTGTTTGGACCATGTAGGAGTGTGTTAACCTTAATTGATGAAGAAATGGTTCTGTTTTGTCAACAAATATGGCTGGTTGTCGACACCTACTGTTCCATCCAGAACTACATTCTGAATCTAGTCTTTAGTTGTCGACAGTTGACTGGTGGTTGTCGACAGCTACTAGTGGTTGTCGACAGCTACTAGTTGGTTGTCGACATCTACTACTGGTTGTCAACAACTCGGTTTTTGGGTTCTGGAACCATGGATATCTGTCGACAGATACAATCTCTTTGTCGACAAATGCTGGTCTTTCTTTTTAGAAAGATACTTTCTAAGTGTATCTACTTCTATGAAAGATCAATCAATGGCTTTTGGGTCTTGAGTACATTTCTTTACACAACCTTTCATGATGAAAAGAAAACAACTTTGGTAGGACGAAGAGAGGAGATCTTCACAATATGGATGATGTGTGGACTTATGGAATATATATATATATATATATATATATATATATATATATATATATATATATATATATATATATCCTGCAAACTTCTCCAAAAGCCTGACGTGAATCTTGGATCTCGATCTGAAACAATAGTAACTGGAATTCCATGCAATGGTATTATTCTTTCTACATATAATTTGGCTAGCATTCCACTGACCATGGCATATTAACCGGTCAGCTGTGATCGCGACAGAGGCCCAGGTCGTCGTCTTCGCAGGCGAAAACCCTAACCAGGTCCCCTTCGCCAGAAAACCCAAAAACCCTACCAAACATGGTTCCAGTCCATTTTTCATGCTCTTTGTGATGTCTTAGCATGCTTTCTATGGTTCTTAAAGCTGTATATATATATATATATATATTATATATATATATATATTATATTATATATATATATCTCTCTCTCTCTCTCTCTCTCTCTCCTCTCTCTCTCCTCCTCTCTCTCTCTCTCTCTCTCTTTTATGAGGTTCTTTCTGAAACTAGAAGAAAGCTCACAACAAGTGTACACGAGTAACAACTAAGATATGAACAGAGTGGAAGAAAAAGAATGAAATTACACTCCTAAACAGCTTACTAAACACAAATCAAAGGTAATGCCAAAGATAGATGCTTAGTCTCAAAGATTCTAATAGAAGGAGAGAACAAGTGGAAGGAGAATCCTACTTGACTTCAGAAGAAATGGAAATCCTCCTCTTCTCCTAGTAAGAGGATCCTACAACAAGGGCAGCAGCAGTAGCAGCTGTAGCAGCCGTAGTAGCAGCAGTAGCCGCAGCAGCAGTAGCACAGTAGCAACCGTAGTAGCAGCAACAACAACAGTGGCAGCAGCAACAACAGTAGCAGGAGCAGTAGCAACACGGGACACTAGTGGCAAACACTCTTAAGAGTGATCAAGGTAAGGCATAAATAGATTTTTTAGGTTTTGTGCATGTACGACACGTAACCATACACTTGTTGCTGTAAAATCTCTCTTTTTACAGCATAGTCATGTTTACCAGTGTCCTTAAAACGTATTATGATACATGTAACTCACCTACGGATAGATGTCTTACGTAGCCAGACTACTTAAGTAAAAATTTCTGAAAATGGGTTACGTAATTGGGAGCTAAATCAACTGGACCTTTTGTCCTTATATTTTTGTATCTAAATGATGTCTGATAAAGTTGAAATTTCAAACTTAAGTTAATTAAAAGGTTTTACCAATTATGGTAATTTTAGTTTATTTTTTAGAAATAATTTTTCGTCTAGTAAAAATTACCCAGAAAAGCATTGTCTACTTAATCTTGAAATCCGTACATCAATAATTCATGATATTTATGTCTTAAAAATCAAACATTTTTCTAAGAATTATGATGTAGTCAATTTTAATTCCGTTACCGAATTCTGGTGGCGCCCATTCGGAGTGCACACATCTGAAAACAACACTAGAATTATATTAACAGGAATTTGACTATCAGTCCAAGTAGAGTGGGCTAGTTAATTTCTAGTCCAGACAAGTAAAAATTATAATGTCCGGTCCTTTTCTGTCCCAGAATTAATTTTCGGTCCAAAATAGACGGAAAACGTGAAGTGTGGTGATAGATAGGAGATGGTATACCAGAAATATCCTTGGTAGTTGATGATATTACACGACTTGCCATTACATTTAATTTGAAGTCCTCTGCGTGTGGTGTTTGGGGTTTTAAGAAATCTAAAAAATTCAAATCTCCTAATATCGGTTGGCGTCCTTGGTAGTTGATTTTGTACAATAAAATTACTCAATAATTTTATTCAGTGGATCAGTCAGTAACATCATCCGACATATTTTTAGATTTAAATTTTAAAAAAATTAAAAAATGTAAAAAATCATATCCACCACTTTCTCCACTTGTGGTGTCTATAATTACCAGCATAAGGCGATGGAGATGGTCATAAGATTTTTTTTTTTTTTAAGATTTGAACAGCGCAGGGTACGCCTTCGTCTCCTTCTTCAGAACACAGCGCAGGCTTGGGTTGGCTTAAGGGGTTTAGGGGTACTTTGGGGTTTTAAGAAATAATGACTTATGGTGTTGGTCTCTTGGATCGGAAATTAAAAAGTTGACAGTGAAAGGACTTAAACTTTCATTTTTTGGTATTTGGACTGAAAATTAATTACCCACTCCTAATTTGGACCGATAATTAATTTTCCCTTATATTAATAATATAAGAATAATCCTAAATTAAAGATAGTTATGTCTCATAAAAATGATTAATTTAATAAACACAATCATTATCTTTTTCTCTATTTTCAATATATATTATTTTGAGATGTTACAACAGTAGACATGGGCCACGACATTCTTCCCCACCTTCGTCCCCATATACCCAGCAATGCACTAGGCGCAGGGAAGCACTCCTCCACTGGCTTGCGCTCCATGCAGATGGTGCAGAAGTAGAGGAGCTCTCCTCGTTACTCTTGCTCCTGCATCTCCACCATACCACTGGCGGTGCCAGCACTGTGCCTTCCTCATGGACTCCTGCCCCTCCTTCTCCGCCTTTCCTCCTAGTAGTGTGAGAAGTCCTGGTAGGGCAGTAGAACCACAGCCTTTCACCCCCCACCGCCTTGTATAGCGCGTCCCACCATCGTGAAACATAGTTGAGTGGGATAACGGGTCCACAATCCTTCGGCTGTAGCTGCCAACCGATGTAGTCAAGGTTTGGGCAGTGGATGCCGGCTACGTCATTTGCCCCACGTGTACCCAACATTGCACTAGACGTAGAAGAGGTAGTCAGCAGTTGTTGACGTCAAGGAAGCACTCTATCACTGACTTGTGCTCCATGTAGGTTGTGCAGAAGTAGTAGGTGAGCTGGTGAGGGCTCCCTCCTGCTCCTGCTTCTCCACCGCAGCCACTGACGATGGTGGAGCCCGTGCGTCTAATGTTGCCCTGTCCCTAGGGACAACATCGTCGCCGTCCTCTTCTACCGCAGGATGACGGTTGACGCAAATAGCTCAAGTAGAAGAGATTGGCACAACGCTCCATGGCGTTGAAGTAGATGTAGCAGAAGACGACAATTATGTGGGGCACTTAGTTTTGATGGGTCTCAAACCCTCTCACCTCTTTTCTTTTTTTATTTTTCCTTTTTTTTCCAATTATTTTATCTTAAAATAAGTCCTTCGAGGGACCTCTTGATAATTTTTACAATTACTTTTAGTGCCCCCTAAGGGATTTGCTTTGCCTCCTTAGTTATTGTTTTCAAGATTTCGTTTTGAGAAAAAATATTATAAAGATTCTTCTGATTGATAAGGTATAAGTAAATCCCCTGCACATTTAGCAGATATTATTAAGGATTATATGATATTTTTATTTGTTCTATTTATTTTAAAAATCATAATTATATATACTAATCAAGATTTGTCAGATAGGTGTACCGCATCGACCAAAGTTTCTCCCCCATCTCGCCGATCATCTCCTTGGCCTAATCGTAGGAGGCCCTCCATGATTTCCTGTCCCACCTCCCCTCTATGGTGCAAATCTCTCCCTTCTTGGATTCGACGGGGACAACGACAGCGAGGACATGGTTGGCGACGCCGAACAAGGTCCCCCGATCTGCATGTGAGTACACCTTTTTTTTGTCTGAAAAAGTGGACATGGAGGTGCCAGGGACTGACCGTTCCTTGGAACAGCAAACTCTATAATTGCAATGGAAAGGAGGTTGTCGAAAACTGGGGAAAGGGGGGAGGGGGAGATAATTTTTCGTGCATATCAGACTTAGAACTAATATGTTTTTATAATAGAGTCTCTTCTTCATCCATGCCGTTATTAGGATAGTTGAGCACTTTATTTTTGGCGGTCAATATCGAAAGCATTGTCAGTAAGTGGACCCCCATCGTATGGCAATTTCAACAGTTTTTCGGTGAGGAGAGCCACCTGTGGAAGTGGATTTTTTAAATAAAATTAAAATCACTTGTTCTTTTTATCATGTTTTTTCATATTTTCAAGGATGCGTATTACAAATTCAAGTCCCGTCGAGTGCTGTTCGAGCAATGGTGACGAAAGATGAATCGACAATTGCATAGCGCAGGCGTGCTAGTCACCTAAGTGACAACAAGTGTTTTGCCTCCGCGAGTCGAAGGATTTAAGTCTATTATGCGCACCATTTGACTTCGTCAAATGAAAATGAGTGTCGGGTCGGGACCAAGATCCCGCCATTGCCTAAACGCAACGACGTTAATTACATCTCTTTAGAAAGAGAAAATTCTTGAGTAATCGCCAGAATTGAAGTCTTGTGGCCTAAAAAGGGACATCTTAAAAGGCACAGAATAGAAACCCAAGATTGCAATCAAATTTGCAAGAGATTTAAGTGGACATATGCTCTTTATCTTTTAGGGTCAATTTGCGTATTTATCCATTTGTTCTTTTATCTATTACACATTTTTTTGTTCATTATGCAAGATCTTTTACATATCTTTAATTGTCATGGTTCTTTTCATGATTCAGTGCCATTTAGTCCATTGCATGTGAACGCGGCATTGTTGATTGTGCACTTCCGTTGTCTCGAGTTCCGTGCACGAACCAATATGCTCACTTTCTCTAAACTATCTCACAAATTTAAAATCACCAAGAGAACTAATATAGTGGTAAGAACAGGTCATATCCACAGAGAGGCTTAATAGAATTGAATTAAACTACTTTGACTTGACACCATTCTAACGGACACATTTTCACCAAAATATATTGCATTAAATTCATTGTGTAAGCAACACCAATCAAATCCCCCACACTTGACATATTAAACTTAATGAAAGAACAAGTAGAATTGAGATCCAAAGAGTTGGTATCACTGTACCCTCTCAATTGAGGGATCAAAAAGCGGACAGAAATCTGAAATAGAAATTAAACAAGATTTCACCAAGATGTAACTCTAATTATGTAATGATCTAAAATTCAAGGAAGTAAAAAAAAAAGACAGAACAGAAATCTCAAAGGTAATTATCAAAGCAATGTACCCCTATAGCTCAGGGGATGATCAATCAACATTCTCAACTCTCCACAATAGCAAGAACACTCCACTGCTCATAGAAGAAATAAGAAAGAACTTCCTCACTTCACTGCTGAATCCCTCCAACATACTGAACTAAAATTCCACTAGAATTCTGAACTGTCTACCTCTCACAGATCTGAAGGAAAATTGCACTCCACTGCTCAAATATCTGAGCCCGGGAAGAAAGAAAAAGAACCAAAAATCCAAACAACTCAAACCAGCCCAGAATACTGAGTACAGAAGAAGCTAATCTCTCCAATACAGAAGAAATATCAAGAGCAGTTAAACTAGTTTCCCAACCCTTTGATGCCGAAATCTCTTCCCAGCTCAATCATCCACAGCAAAAAATACAGAACACCTGATCTCTCACAGTAGGAAGAAATGAAAGAAACACTTTGGATTGATCTCTAAACACAGAAGGAATGAAATTAGTACATAAGAAAAGAACGAAGCAATTGCCCCTGGATCACCCTCCAGGCAACCAAATCCCATCTGGAGAGCAATTCCCCTACAGCAGAAGAGATGGAGAAGAACTCCCAACATCTGAATTGAAGAATGCTGAACCTAACAATACTGAACCAGAAGAACAGCTGCTGAAGGAAAAATTAAAGAAGAAGAATGGAAGAAATAATCGCCAAAAATTGAACTGGCCAAGCTCTTGGAATCCCAGACTCCAATCCTTACAGCAGCAAGAACAACACAGCAACAACGAAGAGATAGAAGAAGAAATTGCAATTCTGCTTACAGATGAAAGAAAATCACAAAAAATGGAAGAACAAATATCCAAATGCTGAACTCCTCTACAATACTAGAAGAACAGAAAGCAGATACGAAATCCTAAAACAAACTCCCAAAAATTCCAACTCGTGAACCCTCCCTTGCTCTGCTCTGCTCAAAAGGAAAATTACAGAAGAAAGAAATGGCAGAAATCAAATCCTACATCTCCACTGGCGAAGCTTTAAGAACTATGGAGAACAATGGAAGGGACTGGCTCAGCCCTCCGAACTGTGGAGAAACGCAGAAAAGTTAAAAAAAAATCCTCAAAATTCCAAAAGACTTCCCCTGGAGAAGAGGAACTCGGGGTCCTTTTATAGGCACTCGGGCCTTGGCTTCCCGCCTCCTGGATCCTGCTTCACATGGCCGCTGCTCTGCACTGCACGAGCTCCATCCACCTGCGATGCACCACATCTACATTAGCCTCTGCAACACACCGCCTGGGCTCAGCCTTCGTGCCCAAATCACTAGCGCCAGCCCACCATCGTCCTGGCCTGGCCGCCACCTCAGCAGACAGATCGCACCCACACCGACAACAGGCACAGCCGCCCTGCGCCTCCAGATCCGGCCATCCACACTGCGCCAGCGCCATCTCCCTGCATCGCCGCGCCCCACATAGCCACAGCCGCGCACACACCAGCCCCTGCCAGATCGCCTCCTGCACAGCCAGCCCAACAGCTCAGCACCGTTAGGAGCTTCCAGCTCCTTCTGGGTTCATCCATCTGATGGAAGAAGGGTTTAAATCAAAGTTGGGTACGTGGCCATTTCCAGTGACATGAGAGAAATGGTAAAATGGATTTTAGGGGGTATGTGGCTTGATGGTGTTGGATGATGAGATTTTATTAAAAGTATTTATTTATTTATTGGGATTGGGTGGGGTAAAAGGAAAATGTTATTTATTTATTTACAAACTCAAACTTATTTATTTACAAAAGAAATATTATTGTAACAATATCTATTTACAAATGGCTTTTATTTTCCAAAGTGAATAAAAGAAATGACTTATTAAATGAAAATCTAACATGTGTTCTAACCCCAACATCACTAACATGTTCAAAATCCTATTCACGGATGAACTGAAAATTAAAATCAAATTGCACATTATTTACAGACAAAAGATGTCTAAATCAACTACATGTATGAAATTAACACGAAAATTTAGTAGCTATCAGCATGCTCAAATAACAACAAGCATAGCCCATTCTGCAGGGTAGATAACCCATTCTGCAGGACATACACTTCATTCAATTTGGCAAACAAATCAATTCGGCAGCCAAAACGATTCGGCAGGGTGAATCGGCAGTTGGACTCATTCTGCAAGGCAGACTGATTCTGCAGGGGTGAATCGGCAGCCAGACTGATTTTGTAGGGCATACTGATTCTGTAGGGGTGAATCGGAAGCCAGACTGATTCTGCAGGGTAGACTGATTCTGTAGGGGTGAATCAACAGCCAAACCCATTCTGCAGGGAGATTGATTCTGCAGGGGTGAATCAGTAGCCAGACTTATTCTGCAGGGCAGACTGATTCTGCAGGGGTACTATTGAGGGGCTGCAGATTCGCTCAACCAAAGGGAAGAGGGAGAGCTAACAAATTCGAATACTTAAACGAAAATTTGGCAGTATTTCTCCCCATATCAGATGATGGGGGAAGAACATGGTAACCGTCCACCATAATGGAGACAGCACCAGAATCGAGGTGTATGTCAAAAGATGACATCACCCAGATGGCACACGGTACTGATTCCCAAGACATGCCGAACGGGAAATCGGTTAGTACCGAGACCAAAAGGGAACACGAGGAGCGATAAAGCAATGTTAGAGTCCATTTAACTGGGCCTAGATATCACATTATCTAACCCAAGGTCTTATAGATTCTCATTTATGGGCATTTTCTGCAAGGCTCATACTTCTGCCCAAGCGATTCGACAAGGGTTCTGTTCAAGTGATTCAGCAAGGGACCCC
>CM024762.1:119943036-119988842 GCA_014218235.1 Colocasia esculenta
TAATCACTTTATGGCTTAGTCCTAATCAACTAAGTCTTTGTTTCGATAATCAATTACATAATGCTTGAAGCGCTTCTTAATCGATCAAGGTTTAATCACTATTCAACTATGCTTTTATCACCTAGGGAGAATTGATTAAGTCTTGATTTCTATTTTTTTCTTTTAAGTCTATAGAATGCAGTTCGTTAATCCGTTACATCTATAGAGATGTGAACTTTAATTGATTATATTGTGGTATCAAGAAAAATTCGAAGTCTATAGATAAACATCTGATGATCAATTAAGTTGTGGCGTTGCAAAATTTCCAAGTTTACACAAAGTAAATCATTAATTGATTATATCCAAAAAGATGTGAACGTCAATCAATTATAATGTGATATCGAGAAAAACTCTAAGTCTAGAAATAAATAATCGATAATTGCTTAGGTTGCAGCATCGCAAAAATTTGAGCATCGCAAAAATTTCTAAGTTCACACAATGTACGTGTTAATCATTATATTTTTATCAACAAAGTCTAGAAACTTTTTTAAATCCATACACAGTGCACATTAAACATTTTTTCACTCTCTATTGTCAATAATCGAATATGTATTCATCTATGTTAAAGTTTTTAAGTCCACACATGGAGAATGATAATCAATTATGTTGCTTCTCTTGAGAATCTGTCTAAATTCATATAGCTAGTGACATAGATAAACGACTAAGTTTCTCAATGTGATGTTCTACTAAGTATACACACGAATTATGTCTTTAGTAGTGGAAAAGTCTCCAAGTACACACATGTTGACATGGTCATTGGTTAAGTGTTCGGAGATGTGAAAATTTATAATCCCATAGAGAGATTCAATAATTAATTAAGTTCCACTCTATGAACTCAAAATTGATTATATCTTTAACTGTATATAAGTGACTGTCCACTGCTAGCAGTACAATCAATTAAGTTTCACTTAGTATATCTATAATAGTTTATATTTCAAATGTGAGATTTTTTAGTCCAAGAGATATGCGATAATCAATTGTTTGTTTCTTTTGAGATAAGTGACTAGGCATAACTTTTTCAAAAATCGATTATGCATTTTTATGACAAGCAACATACATTAGTTTTGTTTGAATATGTGAAGTGACTATTGATTTGACTATCACACTATACATTTAATAATCATTCTTTTGTTTGAATAAAGTATTTAATAACCCAATATGAAAATATCTACTTGATCTAAATATAACAATTGCCTATCACTCACGATGTTACATCTTAATGCATATATTGTAAGATCAATTTGTTATGGACATTGACTTGTTATTGAGCTATACATGTCACCGTATTTTTCATAAAAAAAAATTATTTATCAGGCAAGTGTTGTCATTTTAAAACAAGATAAACAAGGGCATGACAGGCAAGTGCACGTCCCTAATTTTTGAATTTGCATGGCAACTAACATCATTTGTTTTTGTAGCACTCGAGAACATAACAAGGAAATGGACTCTAATATAATATATTTATCTTAGAGATTTTTTTTTACCAACTACAGAAGACTTTAAATTTTTTGTCAAATATTTTTCTATCTTATTATCAAATCTCAAGCAACATACCAAACAAAATGGAAATTCTCAGACCTACTCAAATAGGTACTAGACATTGTACCAACTCAAATATACACAACAACTATCTTTACGGTCCAATGGCTATAAAGTTCAAACATCTATATATACAACTAGAAGCCTTCAAGATGAAGTTGATGTCGTCAAAGTATAAGAGAATACATTGTTGAGAAATCACATCTAAAGAAGACTGAGTGTTCTTTCAAGTTGAGAAAGTCCTTAGCACTCCTTGACAACCTTCCATGCGATCAACATCGAGGAAGAGAGCTACTTGGCAATAATACTTCATTGTCATTCTTCTCCGAGCAATCAACTAATGACTTCGAGCTTCATATTTTAAGAAGACTTTTTTTTGGCGTTACTTGTTTGTGAAGTGTGGATCTACGTGCTAGTAGTTTTTCTCTTATGCAAGAAATATCTGATAGTTGAGAGCTTTGGGTGGTTGTTACCTCTCTTGCATAGGCAAGATTTGAGTGTGGTAACACCAAGTGGTTGACCCTCTTAGAAAGGGAAGACTACAGTGCGGATTGTGCATCAAGTGATTGTAGTCTTGTGACTTTTCAATGCAATCTTGAAGTTGTTGCTTTGGACATAGGAGGTTGAAGTGGTTCAACTCTAAACTTGGATAAATTGTCATGTGCATCTGTGTGATTGTTTGTTTATATGTCTTTTGATTAACATACATTAACTCCGAGTAAGACGCCTTCACCCCCTCTAATTCTCAAAGCATGGGCAACACGTTTATCCAAGGACACATGCAAGGAAAGAGGATAATCTACCACATTATAATTTATGTAAATGATAATTTATAAAAGTTATTCATATTAAGTATTTCAAAATTAGATAGCATAATGATAAAAAAAGAATAACCTGAAAGCAGACAAAATTTGCTCCAAATCTCGAAAAGGTTCAGAAAAAACGAAGAAGCCGAACAATATGTTATGGTTTTAGGAGATGAATATATTTGAGCAGAAATATATCTGTGCTACCCACGTAAAAATTTTCAGATTTGGAATTCTGATATAAAATAACCTCTCAAAAAATATTGTTATCCAACGGTTGCTTCCCATAAAATTTTGAAAAGTCCTTTACTTAAAAAAATTGTGGATTTGGCGTTGTGATTTCTAACGTTCCACTTCTGCTGAAGTTTGTTTTTGACTTTTTTTTAATTTCTAAAAATCATGTCATTTCTAACATCCCTCCTTATTAGCCCCCTTTTAGAAGGTTATCAGCTCTGAAAAATTCGAATCAGGTGCCTCCGTCGGCGTAAACAGCAGAACCCCGTATGCAAATTTCTCGGATCTTTAAGTTGTATTCACATTTCAACAGAAACTTAGTTCCTTTAAATCACACTATAAAAAATACTTCCAAGTTTGAATTTCAAAATTTGATGTCTAACTGTGTTTAGCCGCTGGCCATTGGCTTCCCCTCCTATAAAAACCCAACGGTCGGCGCAGGCTGGGAGTCGTGAGAGTAATTCTTTAAACGCACCCAGCGAGGAAAACAGAGCGCTCCGGGGCCGCTCCCTGCCCATTCCCATCTCCACTTCCTTCCTCTTCTTCTTTCTCTCGCTTCGTGTCTTCCCCAATTTCTTGATCTCTGTTCCGTTGCATTCCTTTAGTTCCTTCTCGTAGATCTGCAGTCGACACTTCTCCCTCTGCCTGCGTTCTCTCCAGGTGAGGCGGGGCCGGTCGGACACCCATGGACGCGGCATTTGGGCTGGAACTGCCGAAGGGTGGGAGGCCAAGCTCCGGGAATCGGATATGCGGATGCAGGTTTGGTCATCCCTTCTCTTAGATTTGAACTTGGTTGGGCCGTGGCTTTTAGGATCTTTCTCAGTTTAGGATCTTTCTCTACGGGTTTGGAGTTCCTATACTCTGGCGTAGATTTTGGGATTTTTGTTTGGCGTGCTGATGCTTTTTGTTCTTTGTTAGGTGTGTTCTTCGTTTGTCTCGGTTGGGCCGTGGGTTTGCTTTTTAGGGTTATGAATTTCTGTTTGTCTCGGTTTATGATCTTTCTCTATGGGTTTAAAAAGTTCATGTATCTTAGATATTGGGAATTTTTGTTTCACGCTTGTGCTTTCATTTGTATCGGGTTGGGATTTGTTTAGAGCGTCTCATTTGGTGCATTTGGCATAGAATTTTAAATTCTCCTGGACGACAATTTGGCTGGTTCTTCCTGTAGTTTGCATTCCCAAGTATAAATTTCTTCTGTATGATTTCTTTCGTCTATTCGAAGTGTTTTATGGCCCCTGCTCTTTTTCTTGTTTGCTCTCTTTCTAATTTGCTAAAGTCAGCAGCGAAAATACGTTGCTAATATTCTTCCTGCCGTCGTTCAACTAATTCTGATCACCTTTTTATTCTTACAAGGGCAATATTCGATGTCTTCTTTTTTCTTAACTGGAACGGTGATTGATTTATCTTTCCAAGTGCCTTCAGAATTCTATGTTTTAGCGTCAGGTTTTATGAAAGTTTAAGACCATAAAGAACTTTTTTCCGCCTGCATGTTTTGTCGAATTGAAGACCCAGACGAAGCCAAGGACTCGTCCATCCTGTTCATCACAAGATGGACAAAGTCCAACGACTTGAAGCCAAGTTTTGTGCAGCTGAGCAAAAGAGGTAGGTTTTACCTTGATAAGCACTTTTGACGAAGTTCTTAGCTAAAATCTTGTAAAGCTGTGTTTTTCTAATCGTGTTCTATTGTTTGCTCTTCAAGGATTTCCTGTTTATCTTTGTTATATGTGTGATGCTTCTCATATAATCTTCTTGTATGTCCTACTCCCTTGTAGTACAAACACACAACTGTGTTTCTGCACTCTCTGGTCCGTGTCCTTTCCACAAGCATTTGATTTCAGAAATCTTCATTTCACTGTCACCAGCTTTCATTATTTCCTCGCCTGTTTCACTGCTCTTGGCCTCTTGCCATCATAGTGTTGACTCTTTGTTCTCCAGGATCCTTTGCTTCACTGGATTTCCTTGTCTTCTTGACTAAGCTCTGTTCCTCTTTGCTCATCGCTCTCTTCTTTCACAACACTCTAGCAGCCATCCACGACTTATTTTTTACGGTTCACCTTGCTCTTCTCCTACTTCACTGTGTACATTAGATTTGTCTCTCTTCTGCGTACTTATCTTTCTGTTTTTTCATAACAAGTTGCTGGTTCTCATTCAATGCTGCCAAACATATACTAGTTTGTTCTTCAAATTTTTGCTTTATAATTAAAAGTGCACTATCTAGGAGGACATGCCTTACCTATTTTTGCTAATTCTTCGCCTGCCACTCTTTTAGTCATAGATTCCACCAATTTGGAAACATTTATATTTGTGCATTCCACAACAGTTTTTTTTATATATATTCAACCTTATTTCTTTGAAAGAAATCGTTAAAATTATTGTGATCTCATTTTTAATCCTTTTTACCCCCTCTTCATGTACTCTGTGAAGATATGTTGTTCTCCCCTGCACTCTTCCCCATTGATCTCCCTCTCTGTGCCACCCCCTCAATTGTGGCAACAAAAAGGACCGATTCAGTGCCCCATGTTGGCCATTCTTCTCCTGTGTACAAGCACATACACACTGTCTCCCTTAGTTCATATCCCCCTCTCCATCTCTGTCTATTGAATTTGCCACCTAGGCAACTATAAGCGATTTGGTCCTCAGGACTCCAAAATTGCCTGGGTTGTTTTGGCTCCTTGAGAAGCTTGCTAGTTGTAGTTTAAATAGGTACTGGCTGGATGGGAGGGTAATCACATTTATTTTTGCATAAAGGTTTTAGAGGTTCAAGATTTGTTGTGACTTTTGCCATAAAAATATCTAGGACTGGATTGGAGGGGAGACAAATATTCTAGAAGATATGGTTATGCTTAGAGAATGATTCTTCAAGAAGTGGAAGTTTCATAACTTTATTATGGCATTCTCTTTGTTACAGCTATGTGGTGCTGGCCATACCATATAGTTGGACACCTGAGATGTCTAAAGAAAATGTAAGTTGCATCCTTATGGTGCTGAACTGCATTTGTCTATGTGGCACTGGTCATGCCGTGCAAAGAATGTATGAAATGCCTAACGAATGAAATATTGATTGGTGGATAAGCTATTTGTGGTCCAATAAGCAAAGCTGTAAGGAGAAATAAATGGTACATATGAAGAAAATATACCTAGTAATTGCTTAAAGGATATTCATGCAATAATGTTAGTATGTGTTTATGTGACTGTTGTGCTAGTTTTTGCCCAAAGAAAAGAAGACAAAAAAAAAAATAAAAAAAAAAAAACGGGAAAATCTCACCTCTGTGGGCCTATCTTGGCCTGGCTGCTGCTGCTTCCTGGTCCCTTCCCCGCCGCTGCTAGCAAAAGAAGAGGAGGAAGAAGACCTCCACTGCCCCCGGTCCCCTGTTCTGAGCGCAGAGGAGGAAGAAGGCCTTTGCCCCACCCAATTTCCCTGCCTTCTCCCAGAGCAGCCGCAGAAGCCGCCGCGCCCCTTCTTCCTCAGCCGTAGAGCCGCCGTCATCGCAGGAGGAAGACGCCGCCGCCGCTGCTCTGCCCGTCGTCGCCGCAGGAGGAAGCCGCCGCCGCCTTCTCGAACCCTGATCGTTGTCGCCTTGCCATCTACTGCCTCTACCTGGCCCTTACACAGTGAGAGGAAGAAGAAGGGGCGGAGAAGAAGAGGAGGCCACCCTTGCAAGCCCCCCGCCGATCAAGCGAGGAAGAAGAGAGGAGGAGGTCGCACACCTCCTCCCTCCAGCCGTCTCTCTCTTGCGTCTCGCTCTATCTCTCTCTCGATGCCCTAAATAAACACTTGATCGGCGGGTCTTCAAATGACCGAGACGGTTTGCAAAAGACGGGGACGGGTCTGCAAATGATCGGACTGATCTTCAAATGACCGGGACAGAGTCTTCAATGACCGGGACGGGGTCTCCCCCCACTCCCTATAAAAGGAAGGGGTGGCCAAGCTGAAGGGGGGGGGGGGGTGGGATTTTCTGAATCTTGAACACAGAGCAAGGCCTGAGAAAGACCAAGGCGGTCTGGGAAAAGGTCTGCAAGGCAGCCCCTACAGAATATTGTGCAAGCACCAATTTGAATTTTCTCAGGTCCATTGGGCTTTCCTTATTGGCCAAACTTCTTATTGGGCCTCAAATTGCTTATTGGGTCGAACTTGTATTTTTATGCAAATGACTATAATGCTTCACACTTAATGGGCCTAATGGGCTAATTGGGCCGACATTTGATGTATTCTCACACATGATGTTTAATGGGCCTATTGGGCTAATTTCACTTATTTAATCACGCACTATGGTCATGTTTGGTATCGGGATAAGGCGGGAATAGCGGGGTGATATCCCTATTCTTTGTTTGTTACGTTTACTATTCACTGGAATAAGAGGGGATAAGGGGAATGGGATTATCTCCCTAACCCGGTATAATTCTGGGGACAGGCCATTTCATGGGGACCCATGGAATGGCCTATGGCCCCATTTCTCCATCCCCGAAATGGCTTCCCGAGGCGCTGTCGCATCACCCTCCACCCAACACCTTCGCCTTGGCTCTACTTGGTGCAATTAAGCATGTTTTTGTTAAGAAATTACGTTAACTGTTGTGCAAATGTCTATATTATTATTTTGTGATGGCTACTTATCTAATATATACATAAAATGTGAATTTTTTTAGTTGCCTCACCCATTGCCACGTCAACATGTTTGAACTAACTATGTAAGAAAAATGTATATACATATGAGTTATGTAAGGATATATACACACAAATATGAACGAGTGTTAAAAGATAAATTTTGTTTCAAAAGTGTTTAAATTTGTATAATGCGAAATGTAAGTCCTAATGTTGTATATCAAAGAATTATATCTGCTGATTTCTAAATTGTCAAAGAGTTAGAATTTTTTATTTACCTCTTCACCATATATACAGAAATTAGCTTTTTGTTTGTTTCATCAGGCTCAATAGTCCCAAAATATTTTTTATTTCAAAAAGAAGTAAATTTAATTATCACCATGTACGTAAATGAGTATTTTACATTTCTTTAATTTGACCGAAGGGTTTACATTTTTTTCAAATCTGTAATTTTGTGATTTAATTTTCATCATATGTACAAATTTCTACTTTTATTTAGTTTCATCCGCGTAGGAGAATCATAAATTTCTTAAGTCTAAAAATTTTTATTTTTACTTTTCACCATAAACACAAAATTTCTTCTTATATTTGATTAATCCGTCCAAATAGTTTCAATAAAAAACCAGTGTACATAGTTTTTATTTCTTTTGTACTTATGTCTTTAATTTGGCCTAAGAAATTGAAGCTAAATCCACAAAGTGTTTCTTTACATGTCATCATGTACATAAATATAATATTTTATGTTTGTTTACCCGTCCTAGACTTCCTTTTTATGTTTGTTTAATACTTATCTTAGTATTCACTTGACCGTTACCAAACATAGGATGGTGGATGCCCTTGGCAATGAGGATAGTAAGGGTAATATAGTCATAAAAATTGATATATCCCCCTTCCCATCCATGTTTCCACCAAACGGAGAACACAATGAAAATCGATTTAACCTCGCATATACCAAACGATATAAGGTTAAAGAATAAGCATAACTTATTCTGGAATGACTTACACCTATTCCCTCCTACATATAACCCGATACCAAACATGACCTATATGAATAATTGCAGGTATGTCACGTTTATTTCAAACCCTTCACCACTTGATTTCTCAATCAAAATCAACCAATCTTTCAATAAATCTTAGTAAATATTTCACAAACATTGTTATTTAATTTTCAATAACATAAAAATAACAAACAAGTTATGTTTCACGTGATTTTTGATCCACCTTAGGTTAATTCTCTCTAAATCAAAGAAATAAATGAAAATATAATTTAATCCACATAATTATAATGTAAATAAATAAATGGCGAAATAATTAAATAAATTAAATTAAATCAATAATTAAAAATACCCAAAAATGAGAAAATAAATTTAAAAATCAATAAAAATGAATAAATATAAAAAAAATCCAAAAAATAGATTGCATGTTTGCAATTTTGTTTTCTTCATGTATAATTCATTTCATTCAATGTGAGTCACGCTCTTCTATTTAAAGGGTTGTCTGATGGTTAATCAATGGTGTTCAGCCTGTGTGCTGATATAATTAACACTAATCGAGGTTAGTGGGGGAGGTCAAACGAACTAAATAAGACCATGTCCATATAAATAAATAAAAGGCAAAATAAATCAAATCCAAAGATAAATTTAAAAATTTTAAAGTATTTTAAAAATGGTTCTCACAGAGATGGCGACTCCGTTGGGGACCTCTCTTCCCCTTCATCTCTCCATCAGAAAACACTCTAACAATAAGATGTACTCACATTTTAATTTTTGTGTAGGTCATCTGTAATGGCAGTTACTGGTCATACTCCGGGTGTGTTCTTCGGCCCACTTGTGGTCCAAGACCACATAAGGAACGACTATCACCACACCAACCAGTTTAGAGATTTCCCCGCCAGTGGTGGAGTCCCCTTATTTCCTCGACGTGATACTGGCCGTACTACCTACTGCTGCCAAGGCCCATGAAGCAAAACAAGCAAAAGAAGAGCCTCAAGCTCAGGAGGCCAACTTGATACAAATGTTCACAACCTATGCTATCAACTTTGTCAATACTCCAACTATTGGAAAGAACAGGAGGCGCAAGGCTAACAAGAAGCCTACAACACGTGGCATTTCAAGTTCGGGCAAGACTGTCTAAGTTGGCGATCTCCGGATCTACCTGGATGGGAGTGAGACCCTAATGATACCGGAGCGACATGTAGCTACCGTACCGGCATACTACCTCAAGTGCGGCAAGACAAGTCGAGTTTCAAGGTGAAAAATATGAAGAAACAATGGAGGAAAGTTGAAATCAAGAGCCCTAATTTTGATAATATTAACTTCAAAAAGTATAAAGTTAAGTTGAAAAACTGAGATAACCTTGTGTCAAACAGGTGTGACTAAAGAAGAAGCTTAAGAACTTCGAAGGACAAGGGCTCTCGAGTCTCTAGTAGGGTGCAACAATGCAAGAATGGTCATGGAGCAGGACCCAACGAACTGGCAAACCTTCGGGAGAAGAAAGGTCCAAGACAGACAAAGGGAGCCTTCCCAAGAGTTTCGAACTAAAGGATGCACCCCTCCTTTACCAGTTGATCTGCAAAGAGGATCTAAAAGAAAAGGGATATCAAGAAAGAAGACAAGCAAGTCTGGAGACAGGGCAAAATTTCAAGTCAGAAGAACACATGAGGGATGATGATATCCCTAGAGTATCAGTCTTCCAACGCCTGGGTGCCACTGTACGCCCTAGGCAGAAAAAGAGAAGAACAGTACATATCACTAAAGAGGGCATGCAGATAATACTTCTAACATCAATTTACCTGCAATAGCTGACCAGACAGAAACCTCAAATATGGAGCAGCATACCACGATATCTAGTCGTAGAAGAGAGCAAGCTCGAGCCTAGTTTGACCGGGTAAATGTGGTTTGACCAGGTATATGTGGAGGTAGACTTACCACCTCATAACAAAGGAGGCATAGGGGCTGCTGCCATTGCCACCACATCAAATCACCCTCTGCATCAGAGTCAATCAGCTGAAAATCCTAATATTAGGTATCCTCATTGCCAAATTTAGAAATGGTAATGCA
The DNA here is from genome assembly GCA_014218235.1 of Colocasia esculenta. Lineage (NCBI taxonomy): Eukaryota > Viridiplantae > Streptophyta > Magnoliopsida > Alismatales > Araceae > Colocasia > Colocasia esculenta. Next base: position 119,953,314 of record CM024762.1, read on the forward strand.
AGAAAATCAAAAGCTAGCTATGCTGGAAAGCCTCATGCAACAATTGGGAATGGCGGCGCCACTGCCACCACAACCATCACCACCAATACAGCCTCCAAAACCGACACAACAACTATTGTAGCCTCAACAAGTTCAACAAACAAGCCAGCAAGCATTGCCTATAGTGGCACCCCAGTCGGGGAACGTGCTACCAAATACACCATATGCAGAATTTATGGTTAGACAACCAATTGAAGATCTAAATTCAAGCCATGAGGAAACTCAAGAGGTGTATGTTACAGAATGAAGGCATGATGCACCACAATTAAATACTTCATTTGAAGGAACAATGGTCTCTCAGAGGGCCATGATTGAACAAATAATTGAAGCAAAGATGGCTGAGCAGAATGAGGGTATGCCACCTATAACCTATATAGGATACCATATCCTGTACACCATCTCTTTAAAAGCTCCCAGCAGAACACCCAAAGGTCCCTAAATTTTCAAAATTCAATGGGGATGGGTCACCTCATGAACATATTGCTCATTACATGAGCATATGGGAGAATTGGCACTTGAAGAGTCATACCTTTTAAGGTACTTTTCAACATCACTTATTAGATGATCAGCCTTTCAATGGTATGCCCAACTAAAGCCCAACTCAATAGTTGGTTGGGAAGATATACAAAGAAAATTCTTCGAACGCTTTCGAGTGACAGAAAGAAGAGTCACTCTAGCAGAGCTTATATCCTTAAAGCAAAATAAAAATGAATTTGCTCTTGATTTCATTAAAAGATGGCGTGACATGAGCATGAAATGTGAGCAACCACCGGCACATGAAGATGCGGTGAAGCTGTGCCAAAGAAGTTTGAAGCCAGAAATCAAGGAAAGGCTCCTAGGGGCCAATATTCGGACATTTAAACATCTCAACAACACAGTGGTAGAGATAGAAATTTTCTTTGCCGAAAATCCCACTGCTTCATATGGAAGGGGTAAACCTCCTAAAGATAAAAATACTAGGTCACGAGAAGTAAATACCATGGACTTTCTTAGGGTGGGGGCTGATCTTCTTTCTTCTTTCTTTGAATTTGAAGAGGCGGGGGTATCTCCCTTGCCAGCTTTCCCCAGGGCTGCCCTGGGGAAGCTGGGGGCAAGGGAGATACTCCTTTTTCATTTACCAGGGAGCACACAAGAGAGTTGTTGGACATATGTCTCCAAGAGAAACTCATGACACTCCCAGAGCCCAAGCGCCCAAAAGAAGCAGATGGTGGACAAGCCCAATTATTGGCCATATCATCACGTATTGGGTCACGCTCTAGAAAATTGCTATCTGTTCAAAAATCGAGTAGAAAAACTAATTCAAGCAGGAATTTTGACTGGCTGAGCACTTGGTAAATCCACCAAAGCCACATCAACACCAAACCACGTTCTCTGCCAACGTGACCCATGTTATGGCCCAGGCTAGTCCCAATGAAGGCCAAGCATGGCGCATACTAGATAGCTAGATGAGCTGTCCAGAGTCACTGCATATCACTCCCGAGGGAGGTAGTGGAAGGTGCTATTCGGGCAACATTCCACCATGAGCAAGAAGAAGGTAGCTGGGCCCTGGTGAATACAAACAAGAGGCCAACCCCTAAGAAACTCCAAAGAAAGAGCGACCTAGAAAGTCATACCTCGGTGGCGTCGCTCCACCTAACGAAATAGCAAAAGAAATAATCCTCCAAGAATTGGCAATCTTGAAAGGAAAATAAAAAAAATCAAAAGAAGAATGAGAAGAGGAAGAATTTTTGTTGAAATAAATAAGCCAATGTCCGCAGTGGCAATAAATGAGAAACCATCTCAAACACCAATTAAGAAGGGGGCAAAATGTTTGGTACCCCTCGGAGCTGAACAACTTCCTCTAAAAAAAAGAAGAGAGAGAAAAAAAAAGAGAGCAGAAAATGGGTGACAATGTCGCAATCCCCCCTTCACCCCAGCCATGCAAGGGTTTAGCAAAAATGATGCCCCCTTAACGAGACAAACAAAGGCAAAGAAATAGTGGGGGAATCTCTAAAAAGAAAAGGAAAAATCACCATCAATAAAGAAACAACAACGACATTAAAGCTCAGCATGCAGTTGGAGGATCCTGAGCGAAGACCATTACAGCTGCATAGGCTCATTGTCAAGCTTGGAACTAATACCATTAGCCAAGTAGTAGAAGCTGACATACCACTGCCATTAAATCATATATACAAACGATAATCCCTCAGGAGGTCCACAGATTGGAACCTCAAATTCTTTTTGGCTTACCATGCTGAAGGACAGTCAATAGTGTTCTATAAAGAGAAGCATGTACCCAACAATCTCCAAATGATTTTGGCTAAAAGATGCTGCTATTAAATTGAATGAAATGGTCAAAGGTCTAAAAGACATGCCAGAGCACATAAATGCAATATGTCGGAAGCAAAATATTCAAGTTCAAAGTCAAACAAGAGCCAAGCTCAAGCAATGTGGTACCCTACCAATGTTAGGAGGCAACCACCATTCCCCCACAACGATAGAGGAGGTCTCGGATGGGAGACATGGGAAGGTTCCGCAGTCTGCTATGTTACAAATATTGTCAGCATAAGGCTTCCAATAATTGAAATAAGGATGGATGAGAATGACGCCCAGATGGACAATGATTTCTCCACAAATGAAATAAGGGTTGTTCAAAACCCCAAAGAAAATTCAAGAAAAGACTTATCCTTTCAAGAGCAAGAATGGAAGGTATCACCTTAAAACTGACAAAGAAAGGAGCCCCATTCATATGGGACGACGAATGTCAGAAAGTCCTTGACAAAATCAATATTTGCTCAATCCTTCTATGCTGGGGGCACCTATCAAGGGCAATGTCATGCCCCGCCAATTTAGCAGCGGAATAAATCGGGGAGGCATGAACAACGAGTATGGTAATGTAAATTGCGCATACATTCGCACATATCAGAGCAACTAATGAACAATAATTGCAATAAAACTCATCATTTTATTGATAATTCATCTAAACTATTACAACTAGTATTCAGAGCCAAAACATAGGGCTCAATGACATTATTGCATTGGAAAAGAAATCTAAAGTAAATATCTAACTAGACTCTAAGGAAACAAGGACATTCCATCGCTATGACTTCAGGACGTTCATCACTCCAGTCCAATCCCGTTGATGTGTGTAAGGTCATCACCTGACTTACCTGAAACACATGTTAACTAGAGAGTGAGCGATAACGCTCCCTATAACAAATAACGAAGGGTGAGCGATAACGCTCAGTAGGACTTAATATCTCGTGTAAACAAGCATGCTTTAAGTGATTAATGTCTTGTAACGCAAGTTAACTAGAGAGAACGATCATATATAGTTGAGAGAGTACAAGATAACAAGTGAACGATAATATATTTCTCAAGAGTATTGCAAATTAGGATGACAACATAACGAGATAGCGTGTGATATGGTAAACAAGATAACGTGTATCAAAATGACATGTAAGGATAGCTTTTATCAAGGTGCATGTAATGAGATAGCTTGTATATCAAGATAGCGTGTAACGAGATTGCATGTGAGAGATAGCGTGTAAAGAGATAACATGTAATGAGATAACGTGTATGGTTGCACCACGGTGCACAAGTCGAGTATGACAATAGTCACTTTGGGACAGTAGCCGTTTAACGATAGTACATTACGTCTGAACTCCTCAGAGTAATGTTATAACAGTCAGTGCTAGCACACTAATAGCACAGAACTGGCACAATATGTCTGAACTCCTCAGACTAATAGTAAAACAATTAAATGTCTAGCCAATGTCGAGATAGTCAGAACCGGTGCAATGCAGAACACCGTCAATAGCCCCTGCAGGTATTTTCGGGTGGTTCTCTGCCCCCAGGACTAGATTGGAGCCCCTCGGACACTCTCCGTGCCCTGCACACTAGTAGGGTCACCGGACCCATATTATGGCGCTAGACAGTCAGTACAAGCAATGGGAGCCACAACAGCTCAAGAGTCTCAAGAGAGTACTAGATGAATAGACGAGATAGTAGAGTGAACGTGAATAGATGAGAGTATAAGGATAGTAAACGAGATAGGGGTATAATCGCAAAACAACGATAAACCACGATAGTAACGGTTGCACAGTACCAGGTCGGGTACCGGCAGTCAGGTAGAAGAAGTCACCACCGCCTACTAGCCGTGCTAAGAACACTGGCCAGGTGGTCCGGCGTGATCACAAGATAAGAGAGATCTCACTAAGGCCGTTTGGATCGTACTGATCCCTAAGAGTGTAACGGGATTTAAAGGTACAACCAGCTCGTCGGCAATGGACGTGCGCCAAAGCCAAGAAGACTTACGGAGGCCTTGATAAGGAGTCCCTAGTCCAGTCGAGAGTATTCCCGATGGAGAGGTGGTCCATGTCAAGAGAAAGTGTGTAATGAAACGTTGTGTGTCTTGCCTCGAGTGCTCAAAGGCAGAGGGACGCGATAACGGTGTACAAATCACGCGAATAAAATGAAGACATGTGTCATTTAAATAATAGGGAAATTAAGTAATTAATTTTACTTAATTACCAGATATATTATTGAGTAATTTACTAAAGTTTAATGGCAACATGATGGTTAAGTGTGTGTGCAAGTGTTTGAAATCGAAGAGCAAGATAGATTGTGCACCAAGCTTTTAAATCAATGTAATAATGTTTATTAACAATCATAGGTTCGAAGTTATTCATGACAGTAACTTGAATTGGGTTTAACAATGATTAATAGACATGTGTGTCAAGGTTAAAGGAGAAATCAAGATGCTGGCCGCTCTGTTTCTGTCGCGACTCCAAGGGTTGGCGCGATCGAGTCGCGACAAGAAGGGCCGGCGCGTTCAGGAATGAGGTCGCGACATGAGCTAGTGTCGCCTTTAAGTCGCGTCGCTCGTACAGGTCGCGTTCTTGTGAACCGGGTACTGGGGTGAACCGGCAGCCAGGTCGCAACGCGTCGATCCGCCGCGTTCATAACGCGTCGGACCCCGGTGTCGCGACCTCTGAGATCACGGCGTATCGCGCCGTCGCGATCTCAGGATGTGACCCGAGCCCTGGAAGGGGGTTTTGCCCTTTTTCCAGAGTGGGTCTGCCTGACACAGTTCACTTAAAAATTCAATGATAAATCGTACGATGATCCAAAAAGTATGAAATCAGTTCTAAACGAAAGTAGACATGTACATCTATCAACATGCACGATTAATTTGAAAATAGACAAGGTTTAGACATGCATTGATCAAGTTACTTTTCGGTGACCTAAACAGGTGTAGTCATTTTTCAACGAATTAATTAGAGATGTATACATGATGAAAAATTCTGAAACCAGTGGTGTTTGAAAGCTAACATGTAGTAGTATTTATGATAATTTTATCATGGAATGATGTCAAGTGTGCACGAGGTTAAAAAGGAAACAAGGAGGGTCAAGTGCACAGATCTGATAGATATTCAAAGATTTAATTCTCCCTCATGGGAGATCGAAATCAAGCAAGACCAGAGGCGTTTGAAAGATAATAGGATACAATATACACGAGAATTTTATCATGATATGAGAGCAAGTACATGTGGGTAATTAGAGGAAACATGAAATTTCAATTCATGGTAACAGCAGGACTTCATGAATTAAATTCGCCCAAATGGATGAGCGGAATACAACGAAACATAGGGCTTTTGAAGAGGTACATGAAGTCTACCTAGGGTAATTATTTCATGATTTTAGCTTGAGAGATTGCTTACCTTTTTCATGGAGTAAGAAAGCCCTAGTTTGAATGACGAAATTATGAAAACCCTTCTTGCTCCAAGCCTTCTCCTTCCTTGCTCCTTGGTCCAGATCTTCTCCTCTTCATCTCCAAAAGTCTTAGCACGAAATTGTGGTGTGCTAGATGGGGGGTGTTTTGATGGCTTGTAGAGTTCTAAATCACCTAAAACTCTTTCCTCCTCATTTAATTACGAATTTCCATAATTATCACATATTTTTCTTGCTATATCTATCTAATTGGGTAAGGGAGAGGTCTAATTTCGCGGGTAATGGTTTAGGATAGGATTATGACTCTTATTAAGATATATATGAGTCATATTAGTGCTTTAATTAAGAGATAATATAGTTACGAATTTTCCTATTTAATTTGGGTCTCTTATATTTAACCCAATTGTCTCTCATCTAAATCCCAATTTTAGATTAAGATAGAGTCTTATTGGGTTAGACTAGGGTTAGGACTCTTTTTAAGATAAGTAAGAGTTAAATAATCATTATCTTAACCATTTTCTATTATTATTATTTTTAGGTACGAATTTAGCCTAATTACTTCTCATCTCATGATGAGATCATATTTGGGCCCAAAACTTTATGCTAGGACCATTAGTAAAACCCATTACTAATTTAGCTTAATAGGTATTGATTTAATTCTATTTATTCACCCTTTATTCTAATTTAGTCTACTTATCATACTTATTCAAGTAATTTCAAATTCTTAATTCAATTCAATACTATTTATGCCAGTATTTCTAATTTTCTTCATTTGAGCTCTTACTCTTGGCACAATAACTTGTGTGAGCTAAATTATACATCCCACGTTCTTACTTTACTTATTGGATTTTTAATTATCCTTTTATTAGAGAGTTTATTTATAGGTCAAGATTGTTCATTGATCCAAATATCATAATGGGCTATCATCCTATATTATTTAAAGTCTACCCACATGTTTATTTTAATTTATAATCCACTTTGGGTCATAAAATAATGAGTTATTCGACTTATTCCTTAATTATGCTAATAAGTCGCATAAATTCTTAAACTAAAGTCCAAACGATTTTTCTATGCCTAATTTTCATGATGGGTCATTAGAGAACATTATTTAAAGTATAACTATTATTTTATAAAATTTTTATAGGGGTTTATACGCATGCAATAATGATGCGTACCATTTTAATTAATTGAATTTATTAATAGATAAAAATTTATTTATCTATAATTTTTAATTAATAGATTTTCTGGGGTACTACAGGCAAGCCTTTAATTGCGGCCATGTGTACATCACTGGGGTTTTACTAGCTTTAAAATGAAAAAAAAAAGAGAAGAAAGAAAAGAGAAAAAAGGGGGGGGGGGGAGTACATGGCAGAGCGCTTAACAACTCATCCAGTGCCAGAAGACTCTCCTCTGAATACAGAATTGATTGATGAGGAGGTGCTCCCTACTCAAGAAACTTATGAAGCACAAGAAACTCAACTTGAATATTGACAATTATATTTTGATGGGGCTGCGCGGGCTTCCTTGAAGGCTGATGGCACATCAACAAATATGGCATGGGTAGGAATTGTTTTCGTAACTCCAGAAAAAGGGATATTGCATTATTCATGTGCTTTAATGGAATCCCTCACAAATAATGAAGCAATATGAAGCCTATTGAAGTATTTGGTGATTCATTACTGGTCGTCAGACAAATGTTGGACATTTTTGAAGTCCGAAAAGAAGAATTGAAAGCCTATTTTGAGGCAACTACAAAACTCCTACAGGATGCTCTCCCTTTCCCCTGGTCTATGAGACCGAAGCAGTCATTCCTGTTGAAATTGAGCTCTCATCTTATAGGGTAGCTCTCCACTACGGGCTCCCTACTGAAGAGGAAAGCTAAATTTAAAGACGGCTTGAAGAGTTGTCAAATCTAGAAGAAAAGTATTTGGTTGCATACCAACGTCTTCAAAATTATCAAGCACGGATGTCCCGTGCTTTTGACAAGCTAGTGAAAGAAAGAGCTTTTAAAAAGGGAGATCTTGTCATGGTCAAGCAAAAAGACGTCATGGCCTCTCGAACCAAAAGCAAAATTCAAAGCTAATTGGCTTGGCTCATTTGCGGTCGACAAAGTGTTTGAAGGCGGCGCCTACATAGTAGCCGACCAAAAGGGAAATGTTATGTTTCCACCTTTAAATGGTAGACACATGAAACTGTACCATACTCCCGAGTGTGAGTACATCTACACAATGCAATAAGTGGATCCAGCTTCGGTACACACTAAAGATATAGAAGTGATATCGCTGTAAGATCTTCCAAATGAATGAAAAAAAAAGAAAGAAAAAAAGAAAGGGGCTTAAAAACGAAGTGCCCCGGTAGACTTGATTCATTATTCTTTTAAGATGGATCAAGGGCAAAAAAGCCTAAAACCCAGATGAGGTGAAAACCGAAAGGACGCCTCAGGCAAAAATGGGAAACTTCGCTGCATGAAAACCCGAAAGGGTGTGCAGGAAAAGTAAGAGGGGGCTATTGTGGTGAAAACCCAAAAAAGGGCATCACAATTGGTATATCAAAAAAAAAAAGAAAGAAGAAGAGGGTACTCTCTCGACCTTCTTAGAGCGAGATTGAGTTATCTCGCATTCCTTATAAAAGGAAAGACACAAGAGTTGTCAATGACGAAACAAACCCCAACTTCATTCGAACGGATAATCTAATTCTGGGGCTACGATCGAGACAATGATGATTATGTCTTTTCGCCCTTATAAGAAGTGTGGGAAATTCGAACTCTTCTCGAAGAAAGAGAGAGAAAGAGAACCCAAACAAAAAAAACTCTCATTCTAAAAAAAAAAAAAAAAAATTCAAATCTATGTCTTTTGGCTAACAAGCCGTCAAGGCGAGTCAAAAGTCAAATTTTGAGCTTCTTTAGCTAACAAGCCGTCATGGCCAGTCAAAAAGTTCAAAATCCAAACCTCATGGCTAACAAGCCGTTAAGGCCAGTCAAAGGTCGAAATCCATGTCTTTTGGCTAACAAACCGTTAAGGCCAATCAAAAGTCAAATCTCGAGCTTCTTTGGCTAACAAGCTGTCAAGACTAGTCAAAAAGTTCAAAATCTAGACCTCTTGGCTAACAGGCCGTCAAGGCCAGTCAAAGGTCGAAACTCATGTCTTTTGGCTAACAAGTCGTTAAGACCAGTCAAAAATCAAATCACGAGCCCTAGAGGAGCCTCAATCCTCTAAACACATTTACGGCTCTCAAGAAAGCCTCTAATTCCCTACCATACCTAAACCTAAACTCTCAATCCATGGCTCCCAGGGAAGTCTTTAATTTCCTACCATTTGAAATTCCAAACTCTAAACCAGGGCTCTCAGGGAAGCCTCTAATTCCCTACCATACATAAACTTAAATTCTCAATCCATGGCCCCCCGGGAAGCCTTTAATTCCCTATCAACCATAAATCTAAGTTGTTAGCCAGCACACCATCAAGGTCGGCCAAGTCAGCCAAAATCTAAATCCAAATTCTCACGGCTCTCAGGGAAGCCTTTAATTCCCTACTATATACAAATTCAAATTCTAATGGCTCTTAGGAAAACCTTTAATTCCCTACCGACTATAAACCCAAGCTTCTGGCCAATACACCGTCAAGATCAGCCAAACCCAATTAAAATCCAAAATCCAAATCCCACGGCTCTCAAGGAAGCCTTTAATTCCTTACCGCATTCAAAGCCTCATGGCGCTCAGGGAAGCCTTTAATTCTCTACAAAAAAAGTAATAAATAAATTAAATAGGGGCTTAAAAAAGAGATGCCCCGACGGACTTGGTCTATCATTTCATTATGGCAGACCAAGGGTAAAAAGGTCTAAAACCCTGTTGAGGTGAAAATTCGAAAGAACATCTCAGGCAAAAATGGGTAAACCCCTCAATGTGAAAACCTGCAAGGGCGCGTTGGAAAAAGCTAGAAGGGGCCAATCTTAGTGAAAACCTGAAAGGGCGTTGAGGTTGGTAATGTGAACAAAAAAAAGAGGAAAAAAAAAGGAAAAAAAAAAAAAGAAAGAGCAAAATCTGCCAACCACATTGTTATAGACATTCCCTATCCATGATGGCCGGCCAAGTCAAAATTTATGTTTTTTGGCTAACAAGTCATCAAGACTAGCCAAAAGTCAAATCACGTGCCCGAGGGAGCCTCAACCCTCTCAACCAAGTATGAGCTCGAGGGAGCCTCAATCCTCTCAACCCAAATACGTGCTCGAGAGAGCCTCAATCCTCTCAACCAAAATACGTGCTCGAGGGAGCCTCAATCCTCTCAACCAATCATGTGCCTGAGGGAGCCTCAATCCTCTCATCCAAAATCACGTGCCCGAGGGAGCCTTAATCCTCTCACCCAAATCATGTGCCCGAGAGAGCCTCAATCATCTCAACCAAAATCATGTGCCCGAGAGAGCCTCAATTCTCTCAACCAAAATACGTGCCCGAGAGAGCCTTAACCCTCTCACCCAAATCATGTGCCCGAGAGAGCCTCAATCCTCTCAAACAAAATACGTGCTCGAGGGAGCCTCAATCCTCTCAACCAATCACGTGCCTGAGGGAGCCTCAATCCTCTCATCCAAAACCACGTGCCCGAGGGGGCATCAATCCTCTCACCCAAAATCACGTGTCTGAGGGAGCCTCAATCCTCTCACCTAAATCACGTGCCCGAGAGAGCCTCAATCCTCTCAACCAAATTACGTGTCTGAGAGAGCCTCAATCCTCTCACCCAAATCATGTGCCTGAGAGAGCCTCAATCCTCTTAACCAAAATACGTGTCCGAGGGAGCCTCAATCCTCTCAACCAAATACGTGCCTGAGGGAGCCTCAATCCTCTCACCCAAATACGTGCCTGAGGGAGCCTCAATTCTCTCAACCCAAGTACGAGCCCGAGGGAGCCTTAATCCTCTCACCCAAAACCACGAGCCCGAGAGAGCCTCAATCTCTTCATCAAAATTATGGCCTTAGAGAAGTCTTAATTCTCTAACACAAGCATGTTATGGCCCCAAAGGAGCCCTAATCCTCTAAGTGAAATACCTTACGGCTTTTGGGGAAGCCTTAAAACCCCTGTTATCAATAAAGATCACATGCTGATGGTAGAACACAGAAGCGCGATGTATATAGCAAATAAAAATCTTCGTCCCAAGACAGGCTCTTGGGATAGCCCAAAAAGGAGAAGTCAAAATGAATGGATAGCATGTACTGATGCTAAAAATATCCCTCAAGTAACTCTATGCTCCAGTGTCGCCTGTCCTCAGAAGGTCAACATGTACAAAAGAATGGCACGAACAGCTCTGTCATGCATAAGCAAGGTCGTCATCTTACACCAATTCATGGCTTTCTTTGGTAGAAGTTATAGCAGTCTATGCTTGCAAAACAACCAACTAGGTCTCCAAGATTTTCAACTCCAAGTAATCTCCTCCAATGTCATGTACCTGATCCAATTATGCAAGATTAAGACAACAGGAGATCAGATTTTGCCACAAAGGAACGAGAACAGAAAAGGATAAATGCAATATGGCAGAAGATATATTGCAGCAAAGTCACAATTCTCAATGCATAAAGCAAAAATTTGGCATTGTTGTCATGAGATGATGGTCATAGCACTGCAAGTCTAAAAGAAAAGAGAAGTTTACTGCAAGTATGTCACAAGCTGCGGCATCTCAAATTCACAAGTATAACATCTTCACTATGAATCTCAACAAAAAAAATCAAAATAGCCGAAATGCATTGGCAAGATAGATGAAGTGGACCCTTTGAAGGGCAACATGTGCTAAAATACAATTGAAAAGGTTCATACAAGACAATCGTCCTATGCTTCACTCTCGGACGCCAGTCTCATGGGGGGTATTTGTTGTGCCGATTTTTGCCCAAAGAAAAGAAGGCAAAAGAAAAAAAAGAAAAGAAAGAAAAAAATTTGGGAAAACCTCACCTCTGTGGGCCTGTCTTGGCTTGGCTGCTGCTGCTTCTTGGTCCCTTCCCCACCACTGCTAGCAAAAGAAGAGGAGGAAGAAGACCTCCACTGCCCCCCCGGTCCCCTGTTCTGAGCGCAGAGGAGGAGGAAGACCGGCCCCCCCTAGTTTCCCTGCCTTCTCCCAGAGCAACCGCAGAAGCCGCCACGCCCCTTCTTCCTCAGCCGCAGACCCACCGTCGCCGCAGGAGGAAGACGCCGCCACCACTGCTTTGCCCGCCGTGGCCGCAGGAGAAAGCCGTCGCTGCCGCCGTCACCTTCTCCAACCCCGGTCGTTGTCGCCTTTCCAGCTACTGCCTCTGCCTGGCCCTCACACATCGAGAGGAAGAAGAAGGGGCGGATAAGAAGAGGAGGCCGCCCTTGCAAGCCCCCGCCGGTCAAGCGAGGAAGAAGAGAGGAGGAGGAGGTCGCGCACCTCCTCCCTCCCAACCGTCTCTCTCTCGTGCTCTCTCTGTCTCTCTCCCGATGCCCTAAAGGGCATAAACGTAAAAAAAAAAAAGAGAGTTAAAAAGAAAAAAGGAAACAAGGGGAAATATGAAAAAAGCCATGTGTAAATGACCGGGACGGGTCTTCAAATGACCGGGATGGACCCCCCCCCCCCCCCCCCCCCCCCCCCCACTCCCTATAAAAGGAGGGGGTGGCCAAGATGAAAGGGGAGGATTTTCTGAAGCTTGAACACAGAGCATGGCTCTGGGAAAGACTGCAAGACGGCCTGGAAAAGGGTCTGCAAGGCAGCCCTAAAGAACATTGTGCAATGCACAATTTAAATTTTCTCAAGTTCTAAGCAAGGTCCATTGGGCTTCCTTATTGGGCCAAACTTCTTATTGGGCCTCAAATTGCTTATTGGGTCTATAACTTGTATTTTTATGCAAATGACTATAATACTTCATGCTTAATGGGCCTAATGATGCTTAATTGGGCTGACATTTGATGTATTCTCACACATGATGTTTAATAGGTCTATTGGGCTAATTTAACTTATTTAATCACGCATTATATGAAGAATTGCACGTAGTGTCACGTTTATTTCAAACCCTTCACCACTTGATTTCTCAATCAAAATCAACCAATCTTTCACAAACCTTAATAAAATATTTCATAAACATTGTTATTTAATTTTCAATAACATAAAAATAAGAAACAAGTTATGTTTCATGTCATTTTTTATCCACCTTAGGTTAATCTATCTTTAAATCAAAGAATAAATGAAAATATTTATTTAATCCACATAATCATAATTTAAATAAATAAATGACGAAAATAATAAATAAATGAAATCAATAATTTTAAAAAGACCCAAAAATGAGAAAACAAATTTAAAAAATCAATAAAAATGAAATAGATATAAAAAATTCAAAAAAATAGATTGCATGTTTGCAATTTTGTTTTCTTTCATGTATAATTCATTTCATTCAAATGTGAGTCACGCTCTTCTATTTTAAAGGAGTTGTTTGATGGTTAATCAAAGATGCTCAGCCTTTATGCTGATATAATTAACACTAACCGAGATTAGTGGGGGAGGTCAAACAAACTAAATAAGACCATGTCCATGTAAATAAATATAAAGCCAAATAAATCAAATCCAAAGATAAATTTAAAAATTTTAAAGTATTTAAAAAATGGTTCTCAAGTGACTTTCCTATGTAGTAGCCATATATTGATCAAATGTTAAAAAATATCATATTCATAATAGCAGGCCTAGCATGTGTGTTAGAAAATATCATAGTCACGACAGTCTAAGCTTTTAACTATTTTGATGTGCGAAAATAAAAGAATAATGCATATGGTCTTTTTGTGTATGTTCATAGCTGTGAAGGTCTTACCTTTTAAGGCCCACTGCATTGAGCCACCTTTCTGGAGTGAGGCTACCATCGGCATTAATCTGTTGATAAAATTTCTACAGTTTCACACTTACATTATTTAAGGGCTGGCAAATTTGGTAGAAAAATTATCATACTCGCTGAAAGGAGCTGACCAGCTTCATCAGGTATACACACACCCCTTTAACACCTTATATTTTGAAATCCTTGATCCCTTTTTCTTACTATTCAACATTGAGATTATTCAGATATCTTTTAACATTCATCTGCACTTTTGTGTACACTTCAATTTAGGACTGTAATAAATTAGGTTTGATAAGCTTTCTAGCAGGGTGAGATTGTGTGGATAGAGTTACTTATTAGACATGGGCCAAGCTTAGAAGTCAGCATCAACCACGAAATTATCATATAAGGCTGTGCAGCAATTTCAACCTTAGGATAATCTAGGACTTTACCATAAAAATATCTGAATTGGATTGGGAGGGGAGACATATTCTAGAAGATATGGTTATGCTTAGAGAATTATTCTTCAAGAATTGGAAGTGACTTTGTTATGGCATTCTCTTTGACCTTTGTTACAGCTATGTGGTGCTAGCTATGTTGGACACCTGAGATGCCTAAAGAAAGTATAAGTTGCATCCTTATGGAACTGAACTGCATTTGTCTATGTGGCACTGGCCATGCTACCCAAAGAATCTATGAAATGCCTAACGAATGAAATATTGATTGGTGGATAAGCTATTTGTGGTCCAAGGAGCAAAGCTCTAAGGAGAGATATGAAGAAAGTTGTTGCGCCAGATTTTTTCTGTCTGGCCTCTCACGAGGAAGAAACAAGGAAACAAAAAGGGATAAACAGAGCAAACAAACCAAAAATATAGGAGAAAAGGGGGATCTCACCTTGGTTCTCTCAGCTGGCCCTCACCACCGTAGAAGGAAGAAGAGGAGTTGGAGGAGAGGGAGCCGCCGCTCTCCTCACCTCCTTAGGCTGCAGTGACTGCCGCTGCGGCCTACTTCTTCCCCAGTCGCCCCCTCTGCTTGGTCTGGCCACCGCGGGAGGAAGAAGAAGAGGCGAAGGAGGGGGGGAGCAAGGCCCAACAACCACCCCTGCCAGTGCCCGCCGCTGCCGCTACTACCAACCCGCGCCTCCGGCGCCGCCGTTCATCCCTGCTCGCCCTCGCCGCTGCTGCTCTGGCCGTCGCCGCCGCTGCCTCCCCCCTTCGCCGCCGCTCCTGCTGTTCCTGGGAGAAGGCCGCCGCTGAGCAAGGGGGGAGGAAGAGGAAGGAGGCCGCTCGCCTCCTCCTCTCTATCTTGCGCAGACCAGGCCGGGAAGGGGACGAACCAAAAATGGAAAGGAAAAAAAAGAAAGATTGAGAAAATAACAGGGGCTAAACTGCAAATACACAACCCAAAAATTACATAAAACCCCCTATGAAGAATGCAAGACCTCCGGGGAGGGAACGCAAACGTTTCGACCGGGCGTTCTTCCTCCGTGCACTATAAAAAGGAGGCGGGCGCTCTAAGCAAGAGGGTGGATTTTTGAAGAGAGAAAACTCGAGCAAGGTTTCGGGAAGAGACTGCAAGACAGTCCAAGGAAAGGGCCTGCAAGGCAACCCTAAAGAACATCGTGCAAGGCACGATTTAATTTTCTCCAATTCAGAAACAAGGTCCATTGGGCTTCCCCTTGTTGGGCCAAATTTCTTATTGGGCCATAAACTGCTTATTAGGCCGGACTTGTAATTTTCATGCTATGATGGATTAAATGACCATGTTACTTGATGCTCAATGGGCCTAATGATGGTTAATGGGCCGCCCTGTGATATATTTGTGCATGTGACATTTAATGGGCCCATTGGGCTAATTTATCTCATTTAATCACCCCTTATACGAATGATCACATGTAGTGTCACGTTTATTTTAAACACTTCGCTACTTGGTTTCTTAACCAAAACTAACCGATTTTTCAACCAACCTTAATAAAATATTTTACAAACATTGTCATCTAATTTTCAATAACATAAAAATCAACAAACAAGTCATGTCTCACATCATTTTTGATCCACCTTAAGTTAATTCTCATTTAAATCAACTAAATAAATAAAAATATCAATTTAATCCATATAATCCTAATTTAAATAAATAAATAATGAAAATGTTCTAATAAATGGAATCAATAATTCTAAAATACCAAAAAAATGAGAAAATAAATTTAAAAATCAATAAAAATGAAATAAATATAAAAAAATTCTAAAAAAAATGAACTGCATGTTTGCAACTGTGTTTCTTTCCATGTGTAATTCATTTCATTCAAATGTGAGTCATGGTCTTTTATTTCAACAGGTTTGTCTGATGGCTAATCAAGGGTATTCAACCTTTGTGTTGATATGATTAATACTAACCGCAGTTAGTGGGAGAGGTCAAATGAACTAAATAAGACCATGTCTATGTAAATAAATAAAAACCCAATAAATCAAATCCAAAGATAAATTTAAAATTTTTAAAATTGTTAAAAAAATAATTCTCACAAAAGTATACCTAGTAATTAATGCCTAAAGAAGGATATTCACCCAATAATGTTAGTATGTGTTTATGCGACTTTCCTATGTAGAGGCCATAAATATGTTTAAAAAAATCATATTCATAATAGCAGGCATGGTGTGCTAGAAAACATAATAGTAGTTAGCACGATAGTCTAAGCTTTTACAATTTGATGTGCAAAAAATTAAAGAATAATGCATAGCCTTTTGTGTGTGTTCACTGCATTGAGCCACCTTTCTGGATCTGTTGATAAAATTTCTGCAACTTCACTCTTACATTATTATTTAAGAGCTGGCAAATTTGGTAGAAAAATTATCATACATGCTGAAAGGAGCTGACCAGCTTCATCAGGTATACACACCACAACTATTTTGAAATTCTTGATCATTTTCCTTAACATTGAGATTATTCATTTGCACTTTTGTGTACACCTATACAATCTAGGATTGTAATACATTAGGTTTGATATGTGTTTTAGTAAGGTGAGATTGTGTAGACAGAGTTACTTATTATAGAGAAATAAGTTTCTCATTCATCACTGTATACACAGAAATATTGGACAAAAGCTGAAGTGTTAGACGGATACATGTTCTGAGGTTGAAATTGCTGCATGGCCTTGTATGATAATTTCATGGTTGATGCTGACTTCTAAGACCTCCATATTTTGATCCAATGATTCAATTCCATGTAGTCTTTCCAAGGGAATCCTAGGTTGGATCAGCCACATGCCTGATTTGTTGAGTCACTCTCACCTCTACCCTAAGTGTTTGGTGATAAATAAAACTATGAAACTATTTTTTATAAAGTCTATGTCAACAGGGAAAAACAGGTATTTCTATCGATTAAAAGAGCAGAACTGTAAGTATCCTAAAAACTTTCTAAGTATCCTTTCAATTGTTTGTTAGTCTGCTTAGATTATACTAGAACATGGATGCTTCGACTAGATCAAGTTTCACTTTGGTTATCAATTCAAGCTTCACTTCAATTATCATTTCTAGAAGTCTCACTTTAATTATCAGTTCCAATAGCACTTCAATTAGCAGAACAACTTTTACTTGATTATCGGTTTAATTATCGCTTGGAATCAACTAGCTTCAATAATAGTATGTCTACATCGGTTAACTTCAGAATGATAATCTATTAGTGATTCGTAGTTCAACTTCTTTTTTATTACTATTTCGATTATTAGTTGATTCGATTGCTAGTACAATTTGCATCGATTATTGATTCCATTATTGGTTCAACATTTGTATTTTACATTATTATCGATTCGATTATCTTGTGTCGATTATTGGTTCAATTACTGGTATTGTTACATCGATTATTATCAAGTCAATTCGATTATTGAATCGATTATCAACATATTTCCACTCTAATTAGCACTTCAATTATCATGCGCAGTGGTTGACATATTCGTTTATTATTGATTATTGATATATTTTTGCTCCGATTAGGGCTTTGATTATCACGACTATTCCTATATCGATTAGCACTTCAATTAGCCATATAAACAATATTCAAATGAACACCTTAAGTGACACTTCGACTTGAAATGTTGGTTTAATTAGTGATCTTTTTGACTCAATATTTTGAAATCAATTATAGAGAAAAAATAATATTAAAATAGAGAAGAACCACGATTGAAATTGTTTTGAATATTCAAATATGATGTTTGCGTGCCTAAACTAAGTCTAATATTTGAGCAAGATCTTTGAATATTTTATTTCTGAGCTAAAGATACATTGTTGCTATACCTGGATTTTTTGCGAAAAAGTTTATTAGGGTTTCGCTGTGTTCTACCCTTGTTTTCCTCTTTGTTCTTTGAGCTGGCTACCAGCATAGTATTTTCTTTCTATGACCCATTTTGTATAGACTTTTTGCCTCTCACGCTACATGCATGGAAACAACAAAATACCACTAGTTGAAAGGCAATATTGGGTAGTTGGACTCTAGGCTCAAGATTGGACTAGACGGTATTTTCTCTCTCTATACCTCGTGCATTTAATGTGTGCAGGCACATATGTTTACATTACATACAAAGGAAGAAACATTTGCACCAGACACAAAGCATGAACACTAAAGATTAATGGGAAGATCAAGTGTTCTTTGAGCAACTCACGAGCGATCAAAGCCTTCGAGTGTTCTTGATTGTAAAGGGTTTTTTTTTTTGAATTTTTACATATTAGTCCCTACAAATTTGGCTACTTATTACATATTAGTCCCTCTAATCTGTCTATTTCCATATTAGTCTCTCGAAACTTTTAACTCTTGCAAAAACCCCATGTGGCTTACAGACATAAAAAAAGAATATTATTTGATGGCATATTCCATCACTCCATTAGGTTATCTTGTAAAATCCCTAAACTACCCTCGACTTTCCTTTCACCCCCTATATCCCGGCTTTAAATGATGGAGAACCCTTTTGCCTGGCCACTTGCCACCGCCCAATTTGGTCACCCGCCGACCCTCTTCCCCTCCTCTTCCGATGGCAGGTCCTTACCGACCCTCTTTCCCCTCTTCCGACGGCAAGCACCCATCGCCCACAGAAGCCCCCACTGGCTCCCACCGACTCCCGTTGACTCCCATCGACCCATCGAAACTTCTTGAAGGACGCCTTCGATAGTTTGCGACTGCCCAACACAGCAACACAGTCGTCTGTTGGCCCTCTTCCTCCCCTTTTCTGACAGAAAGCACCCACCGCCCACAGAAGCCCCCACTGGCTGCCACCAGCTCCCACCGGCCCTCATTGGAACTTCATGAAGGACACCTCTGATAGTCTACGAAGAGCACTCAGTCTACAAAGAGCACTGCCATTTCATCATCCTTAGGTTGAACGATCAACATAGAACAGTGGCATGAGAGCATTCATATATGGCCTACTATTGAAATGGTATGTCTTTTTTTGTTAATTATTGGTGCACCTCAAGTGTTTGATCATTTACCCATGTGAAACACAGTCGTCAAGTGCAAGTGGAATGCAGCTTTCTCACGGTGGTATTTTCTCATCTCGTCTACCGCCACTAGGATGCAATTGCCGAAGGGGCAACTGTTGGGTTTATGTTTCAAATCATGAGCGGTCAAGAGGGAAGCACTTCTATTATTGTTCATGTGTGAATATTGACAGAGATTGTGGAATTTTTGAGTGGATTGATGACGCCATGTACAATGTTGTCGGTGTCAAATATCAATTGTTGAGTATGGAAGAATGCATGGGAAAGAAGTTAGTCAGGATAGAAAAGTAGTTGAAGAATCTAAAATTACTCATTATTAGATCATGTTTGTACTCTATTTGATTTTCTTGTTCAAGTGAATGTTGCATTAAGAGAGTTGTAACCCGAGTAATACAAAACATGGTATGTTATGACGAATGAATTTCATTTGTAGATCTGAAAATTTTGCTACAAAAGAAGTGAGTGTCGCATAAATGTTTACAAGAAGTTGGCCATGGTAGTCCCAAACATTAGCAGAGTTTAAATGTTTACAAAAAGTTGGTCATAATAGTCCAGTACAAGCAGTAGCATATAATGTGTGCAAAGCCATCAAGGCTATTGCTGACGATCACAGTCCTACACATATTGCTGGGAGGGTTGTTAGAGGGATAAACAAAGAGTGTTTGGGGAGTGGATTGTGGAGCTTACATGTGCAATTACAAACTCACAATTACAAGTATGTTGTTGGAGGTTAAACATGCATGACTGTGCGTCGAAGTTGATGGAAGCTTAACTCTCCATGTTAATCATTGTATGCACATGGATGTCTGCACTATTGGTCCTTGTGCCGCCCCCATCCTTGACTAGAACTGTTTGATCTACATGGTTTGTAAATGTATTAAAATCAGTCAAGTTAATGAAAACCTAAAGGAGTATAGTTGTTGTCATGACCCCGATTTTTTAGCAGTGGAATGAATTAGGAGACGCGGCGAACAAGCAAGCATTCAGAAGCTATAAACGAATAGCTATTACAAATAGGGCCCATAATCGAATAATTAAATTCTCTTCCTTTATTAAAAATGAATTTACAACCTCCAATGTCAATGACACAATCCTTGCTCACCAATCTATCTCTCAAAAGAAAGGGAAAATTACAATAATGACCATTCTCTCATAGACTAATTAGAAATAGAAAAGACTTTCTAAGTGTACTCCATACTCGGCACACAATTCCCATCATTTAGTTTTACCTTCACTACCTGAAAATGTTTAATAAAGTAGGTATGAGCGCACTAGCCCAGTAGGATTTACACCTCAACGTGCGGGCAATGATATAAGTAATTAACATTTTAAGAACTAGTCAGGCACGAGTAAAAACAAGATGTTCTAACATGCATGATAAATCTAATGAAAACATAATTAGCAATGTGTTCAAGAGATGTTCAATGAATTTGAGATATTATGTGAGAAGGACGATCAAGTAAGAGAGTTTATCATGCTAGAAAGTATTCACGTTGGAAGTAATAAACATGGTCAATAGTTCAACAAGTTTAGGATAACTAATGTGTCAATATCACTGAATAGGGAACAATCAAGATTATACAAGAAAGTTCTTTTACGCAATAAAATCACTAGAGTATCTTTCAAGAGATCAAGATAGGCAATGGGAAGTGCAAGCACGCGAGACAATTCACTAGCAAGCATTTTGAGTAACCTATTCTGGGCACTCCACAAGAATGTACTTTCATATCACGCAAGGTCTACGAGTGCCTCAAGCAAGTACGTCCCTCAACCACTCAGGTTAAGGACCAGCACACAGTAGTGAGTAACAAGTCAAGTCAAGCAAGTTCACGTGGAACAAGTATGTGCTATGTCAAGCACCAATTATGATTCCGCACCACGCCAGACAATATGACTTTGTTAGGGGATCAGCCTAACAATGAACACCTGGGGTAACGAACTTCTTTGGGAAACTAGGCATTCAACACCTTGGGGTAACATGACTTTGTCAGGAGCAAATCCGACAATCACACCCATAGGTAACACGACTTTGCCACAATCTCCAGGACCAGATACGAGCCCATAGTCAGGTTTGTATTATGCAATACTGGCATATGTTCCTATGAGCCTGTCGACTCATAGGTAACAAGAACGTATTTTGAGTCCATGACTCCAATCTTATTCATATCATTAGAATGCACTTCGAGATTGTATCACAAGGTGTGTTAATAAGGATGGACTGGTCAAGAAAGTTCAAGACTATCATGTCAAGGATAAGGATTTAGGATCACGATTGTCAAGAGAGTAATCATGCATAATTTAAGTTTAATAATCTATTAATATCTTTATCATTCAATTTAGACTAATCTTGAGAGAGTAAGATGAGAAAGAAAAGTGCACGCTATCCCAGGGAACTTCAATGGTACAACCAGCTCGGTCTCCATAAGGGAATCCACAGAGTACAGAGAGTTATAGAAATCTTAACAAAAAGGTTCCTCGTCTGCCAAAGCAAAATGTCTAATAGAGAGATTCCAATTTGTCAAGAAGGGGTTGACTAACTTGTACAAGTGTAACGTGTATCAACAACTTGCCAAATCAAGTGTGCTAACACAAGGGAATTATGACAAACATGGGACGTAACTAATAAGACAAGTTTAAAATCAAGAAAAAAGCAAGATCATTATGTAACATGTAGAATAAATTAAAAGCTATATGCATGGTTAATTAAGGTAAGGTTCTCTACATGCCATTATCACCAAGCCAATTATCATTCAAGTTTAAGTTATCATTTTAACCATAAACTGAGCATAAGATGATGAATAAGATCTATCATATGGTAATAGAGACATGATCATATCATCAAGAATATTAGAATAAGATTTCAAGTTATTAACGTCTTTATAAATGGGTTAAACAAATTTTATATTGTTGGAAGTATGAAAATCATGCTTAATAAAACTTAGTTGAACTTAATCAAGCTTAATCATTACTTAATCAGGCTTAATTGAACTTAATCAAGGTTAATTATGGATTAACAGACTTAATTAGAGTTAATTAGGACTTAATCAAACTTAATAAGACTTTAATCAAGCTTAATTAAACTTAATTAGGACTTATTCAAGCTTAATCAAACTTGATCAAGTTTATCAATACTGGCATATGTTCCTATGAGCCTGTCGACTCATAATACTGGTTTGTATTATGCAATACTGGCATATGTTCCTATGAGCCTGTCGACTCATAGGTAACAAGAACGTATTGAGTCCATGACTCCAATCTTATTCATATCATTAGAATGCACTTCGAGATTGTATCACAAGGTGTTAATAAGGATGGACTGGTCAAGAAAGTTCAAGACTATCATGTCAAGGATAAGGATTTAGGATCACGATTGTCAAGAGAGTAATCATGCATAATTTAAGTTTAATAATCTATTAATATCTTTATCATTCAATTTAGACTAATCTTGAGAGAGTAAGATGAGAAAGAAAAGTGCACGCTATCCCAGGGAACTTCAATGGTACAACCAGCTCGGTCTCCATAAGGGAATCCACAGAGTACAGAGTGTTATTGAAGTCTTAACAAAAAGGTTCCTCGTCTGCCAAAGCAGAATGTCTAATAGAGAGATTCCAATTTGTCAAGAAGGGGTTGACTAACTTGTACAAGTGTAACGTGTATCAACAACTTGCCAAATCAAGAAAAAAGCAAGATCATTATGTAACATGTAGAATAAATTAAAAGCTATATGCATGTTTAATTAAGGTAAGGTTCTCTACATGCCATTATCACCAAGCCAATTATCATTCAAGTTTAAGTTATCATTTTAACCATAAACTGAGCATAAGATGATGAATAAGATCTATCATATGGTAATAGAGACATGATCATATCATCAAGAATATTAGAATAAGATTTCAAGTTATTAACGTCTTTATAAATGGGTTAAACAAATTTTATATTGTTGGAAGTATGAAAATCATGCTTAATAAAACTTAGTTGAACTTAATCAAGCTTAATCATTACTTAATCAGGCTTAATTGAACTTAATCAAGGTTAATTATGGATTAACAAGACTTAATTAGAGTTAATTAGGACTTAATCAAACTTAATAAGACTTTAATCAAGCTTAATTAAACTTAATTAGGACTTATTCAAGCTTAATCAAACTTGATCAAGTTTATCAATACTGGCATATGTTCCTATGAGCCTGTCGACTCATAATACTGGTTTGTATTATGCAATACTGGCATATGTTCCTATGAGCCTGTCGACTCATAGGTAACAAGAACGTATTGAGTCCATGACTCCAATCTTATTCATATCATTAGAATGCACTTCGAGATTGTATCACAAGGTGTGTTAATAAGGATGGATGGTCAAGAAAGTTCAAGACTATCATGTCAAGGATAAGGATTTAGGATCACGATTGTCAAGAGAGTAATCATGCATAATTTAAGTTTAATAATCTATTAATATCTTTATCATTCAATTTAGACTAATCTTGAGAGAGTAAGATGAGAAAGAAAAGTGCACGCTATCCCAGGGAACTTCAATGGTACAACCAGCTCGGTCTCCATAAGGGAATCCACAGAGTACAGAGTGTTATTGAAGTCTTAACAAAAAGGTTCCTCGTCTGCCAAAGCAGAATGTCTAATAGAGAGATTCCAATTTGTCAAGAAGGGGTTGACTAACTTGTACAAGTGTAACGTGTATCAACAACTTGCCAAATCAAGAAAAAAGCAAGATCATTATGTAACATGTAGAATAAATTAAAAGCTATATGCATGTTTAATTATGGTAAGGTTCTCTACATGCCATTATCACCAAGCCAATTATCATTCAAGTTTAAGTTATCATTTTAACCATAAACTGAGCATAAGATGATGAATAAGATCTATCATATGGTAATAGAGACATGATCATATCATCAAGAATATTAGAATAAGATTTCAAGTTATTAAATGGGTTAAACAAATTTTATATTGCTGGAAGTATGAAAATCATGCTTAATAAAACTTAGTTGAACTTAATCAAGCATAATCATTACTTAATCAGGCTTAATTGAACTTAATCAAGGTTAATTATGGATTAACAAGACTTAATTAGAGTTAATTAGGACTTAATCAAACTTAATAAGACTTTAATCAAGCTTAATTAAACTTAATTAGGACTTATTCAAGCTTAATCAAACTTGATCAAGTTTATCAAAGCCTAATCAGACTTGGTCAGGTCTAATAACACTTAATCAAGCTTAATCAGACTTTAATAGACTTAATCTGGCTTAATCATACTTAAATAGTACTTAATCAGGCTTGGGCTTAATCAGGCTTAATTTGACTTAATTAAAGTTAAATAGACTTGAACAATTCTTAATCAAGCTTAATGTAACTTAATCAAGGTTAAATAGGGTTAAACAATACTTAATCAGACTTAATCACACTAAAACAATGCTTAATCAGGCTAAACCATGGTTAAACAGGCTTAAATAGTACTTAATCAGGCTAAAATAGGACTTTAATCTAGCTTAAAATGTTACTGGATAGCCTGTTCCATTATATAAATGACTTACAGGGGCTTCTGTGCAAAAGGCAAAAAAAAAGACACCAAGACAAAGGGGTATATGGCTCAAAGGGGAGCTCGGTCTAGTGTGCCGGAGAGAAGAGGCCAGACCAAAGAGAGGCGCCTAGTCCACTGTGCCAATCAAGACAAGCCGCACAAAAGGGTGTTGTGCACCGTCAGAAGGAGGGCTTTTCTAGTGGGAATCAAATTTCAAATGGGGGTGGCACAGTGTACCAAGCAGGGAGGCCCATCTTCTGTGGCGCAATGCGCCAGGTCGAACTATCAAATGCAATAATGCGAGTTCAAAGAAAAATGCTATCTATTTCATTTTAGACAAAACTTTCAACATAAAACTTGTTCTAAACAAGATGGAGATGGTCTCTATGCATTTTATTTGCATCAATTTGACCTAGGGATGCATGAATTCCAATTTTATGCTCAAGAAGCCCTAATTTAGCATGCATAGAAAACAGTTAATATGATCAAACCAATGCATAAAAAATGGGGAAATTAGAGGGGAATCATTCCTAACATGTTGAAGAATCTTCAGTCAAAGTTTCATGAAGTTTGGATTAGAGGTTTAAGAAACCAAGAAGATGCAACTCGTATGAATACAAAAATTGAAACTTTGAGGCTTTAATTCGATGTGTATGCATGCTATAAGTTGGGGAAAACTTGTCTAACATGTTTGGGACATGGAGAGGTACCTATGAACAAGTTTAATTAGAGTTTGGCCTGAGATTACCTACCTTTTAAATGTCTCTTACAAATGGGAAGAAGAACCACGTTTTTTTATGAAGAACACCCAAATCTTTGCTCTAGAGCTCCTCGGCAATCCACCCACGTCTAGCAAGGTTGGGAGAAGGTTAAGGGCGGCCATGGAGGGTTTATGATATATTTATAAGAGTATGGTTATGCAAAAACAAGTTTAAGTTTCCTAATCTTGAGGGTAGGAGTTCTACCATGATTAGAGCTCATTTCTATGCCTATTTATTTCTAATTCGACCCCAATTAAGAGAGTAAGTGGAAGCAAATTCGTGCTCCCCAATTGGGCTAGGATTTAAACTCATACCATGACCCATTTGACACACTTTTATGCTTAATTAATCCACTTTAAGGGTGGTTATTGGGTTATCATAAATTTTAAATATTAATTTATTGTATTTGACTTTCTATTGAGCCCATTAAACATGATTGGACCTCAAACATCTATTTCACATGAGTTAGTTACATGTGATAAAGAGTTTCTGGCGTTATCGGGTTTCATCATCTTAAGTCAAAGTTTACAGGTTTATTAACTCAAACATGTTTGTTTGACTCTAATTTCTTTTCTATTATTTGTATCTTATTATTTAATTTGCCATCCTAAATTTTTTGTGTGATTCAGAGTTGGTTTACACATGCGATAATAGCTTTTATCATTATCGGGTTTAGCATTAGCCAACCCAGTATTCATGTCTTGACCCATTTTCTTAATCACTCATTGTAATTTATTGTTTAGTGTCTGAACATAAATTTTTATTTAATTGCATTGCAATATCTCACATGTTATAATAATTGTCTTATTATTTTTTTTTTTTAAAAAATTTAGCTTGCTACATCCTCCCCCACTTAAAAGAATTTGGTCCTCCAAATTCATATGATATGGAATGATATGACCACCAAATTATTCGAAATATTTCTCTTGATCATCTCCCCCACTTAAGACTATGCATGTAAGGCATAATTTTCAAAGTAGGTCACTTATCTGAGACATATGTTTATCAACCTTTGAACTAGCTCTCCTCAGGCTCTACCCAATCTCACCAGGTGCTTACAGTGAACCTAACTTAATGCTAGATACAAACCTTATGATTCCTAGATCCTCACGACCAAGATCCTTTAACGTAGGGTCATAACTTAGCCTTTAATGTATCCTAGGACTTTAGGAAAGCCTAGGCTCTAATACCACTCTGTCACGACCTCGATTTTTTAGCATCGGAATGAATCAGGAGATGTGACGAACAAGCAAGCATTCAGAATCTATAAACGAATAGCTATTAAAAATAGGGCCCATAATTGAACAATCAAATTCTCTTCCTTTATTTATCAAAAATGAATTTACAACCTCCAATGTCAATGAAACACTCCTTGCTCACCAATCTATCTATCTCTCAAGAGAAAGGGAAAATTACAATAATGACCATTCTCTCATAGACTAACTAGAAATAGAAAAGACTTTCTAAGTGTACTCCACGCTTGGCGCACAAGTCCCATCATTTAGCTTTACCTTCACTACCTGAAAATGTTTAATAAGCATGTATGAGCGCGCTCGTCCAATAGGATTTACACCTCAATGTGTGGGCAATGATATAAGTAATTAACATTTTAAGAACTAGTCAGGCACAAGTAAAAACAAGATGTTCTAACATGCATGATAAATCCAATGAAAACATAATTAGCAATGCGTTCGAGAGATGTCCAATGAATTCGAGATATTATGTGAGAAGGACGATCAAGTAAGAGAGATTATCATGCTAGAAAGTATATCACATGTATAGGAGAGTATTCAGATTTGGAAGTAGTAAACATGGTCAATAGTTCAAGAAGGTCAGGATAACTTATGTGTCAATATCACTGAAGAGGGAACATGTAACGCCCCGACGTGGAATATCGGAGCGATAAACAGTTACATAAATAGTATAGAGCATAAAATAGACATCAAACCATTTCTCAAATTAGAATAATGCCAAAAGAACCAACTTTATTGATAACTTCACTAAATTCTATTAAATTCTATAATTCAGAGTCAAAACTATGGGCCCAAAGTATTTTATTCAAATAAAAAGTAAACTAACTAACTAATATTAAGACTTGGTTGACAACTCCACGGGTCACTCTTACGCTTGCTCATCCCCATCCTCATGTGTGTGGTGTTCATCATCAAACTCACCTGAAACACATATAACAAATGGCGCAGGATGATGGATAACACCCAGTAGAACTTAATATCTTGAAAATAGGCATACTTTAAGTGATTAATATCTTGAATAGCATGACAACTAGAGTGAACGTTCAAGAGAGTAATAGCACATGGTAACAAGGGCACAATAGTATTCTTCAAAAGAATATCGCACAACAAGCATGTTAAATGTTTGGCCATATCATGAGATAGCACGTCACGATAGCACACAAGTCACGATAGCACTTTGATTGACTTTTGTCAATCGAGAGAGTATAGTACTTTGTTTTGATTGTCGTCGATTAATCTAGATAGTATAGTACTTGGATGTAATGTCGAACATCCTGATCATTTAACTCCCATGGGCAAATAGCACTTTCCGGCGCACCTCCTAAGACCAGATCGGGCCCTTAATAATGTTGTCTGGCATTGGTTATTTTTTTATCTTCGACAATTAGTAGATGGCCAATATAAAGTACCAATAATAGATGAAAGTAATTGAAGAATAGACTATAGAGAGAACGTGAATAAATGAGAGAATAAGGAATAGATGAGAACTATAGGTCTATTCACATAAAACAACGTTAAACATGCGATAGTAACAGTTGCACAACACGCAGAATTATGTACTGACGGTCTGGTAGAAGTCACTAACGCCCACTGGCCATGCTACGAACATAGTCCATGTTGCCCAGTTGACGAGCCCAGAGGGGGGGGGGGGTGAATGGGTCTTTAAAAATTATTCTACAAGATACCTGTAACCAAAAATACTTACACAAGAATTCTTCGAAGGAGGTTAGTGATTGTTAGTTCAAATATCAAACACACAAAGAAGACAATCACACAACACATAATTTATCCTGGTTCGGACCTCTTTCCTTAGGAGTCCTACGTCCAGTCCCTGAAGAACAACTCAGGATTTCACTAACAAGAGTACAGTCCCCCTAAGGACACTACAACACCCGGCTCAGCTGGTCTTCCTTCACACCCGAAGGGAAACACAACACCCTGGATACCTCACCAGGTCTTCCTTCACAACCGAAGGGAACTACACCCTGGATGCCACCAGGTCTTCCTTCACAACTGAAGGGAACAACAACTCAAAGAGAATTGAATGAAATTCAAGCCCCTAGATCAACCTTTTGACAAGCAAGGATCTAAAGCAACTAGTACTGAGAGCAAGGATCTAAAACAAGTTACACTCTCAGAACTACACGGGCTCTCTTAGAAAATCTATTACAGCACAGAGAGCGAAGAGCTGAAGGTGATGAGGAAAAGTAAGATGCTTGGCTCTAGACTTTCTTCAGAAGATATGAATGCTTGAACACCCGTTCTCCTTTGCTTCTGTTCTTCTGACTTGTATTTATATCTTCAATTCGAAATATGGACGTTGAAGTATCCGAAATATGGACGTTGAAGTATCTGTTGTCTCTCTCTTGAGTAGTCATTAGACTGTATGACACCGGGAGTCTTGGAAGCTTCTAGTCAACAGTCTTTTGATCACTTGAGCACGCAAAGAAATGAGATCTTCAGAAATATCCGTTGGCTTCTATTTGTTTAACGTTGTATCATGAAGCTAGATCAGAGGTCTGCACAAATGTCAATCTTAAATAGCAGACAGCTAAGTTGTTTCTGATGTCAGTCAACGTCAGTAGCAATAGACATGAAAATAGTAATGCCAAATAGCTTAAGTCTAAAAGACGTAATCAGAGTAAGCACGATAAAGGATGATATGGTCTGCATGCATGCAGAGATACGTTCAGGTCTCATTAAATGCAGGTGCGTCAGAGAGATGGATACATGGTCTTTGACTAGTCAATAGAGATAATATTAAGTTAATATGAAATCGATGACTATATGACTTATGAAATCGTTATGAATAAGTCAGGTTGACCAAGTCGTTGTGATACAGAAGAAATCGTTGTGAGATGCAAATTATTGTGTTTCTGAAGAAATCGATATGAAACACTTAACAAATCGTTATGAGATGCAAATCGTTGTGTTTCTGAAGAAATCGATATGAAACACTTAATAAATCGTTATGAGATGCAAATCGTTGCGTTTCTGAAGAAATCGATATGAAACACTTAACAAATCGTTATGAGATGCAAATCGTTGTGTTTCTGAAGAAATCGATATGAAACACTTAACAAATCGTTACGAGATGCAAATCGTTGTGTTTCTGAAGAAATCGATATGAAACACTTAACAAATCGTTATGAGATGCAAATCGTTGTGTTTCTGAAGAAATCGATATGAAACACTTAACAAATCGTTATGAGATGCAAATCGTTGTGTTTCTGAAGAAATCGATATGAAACACTTAACAAATCGTTATGAGATGCAAATCGTTGCGAGTTCTAAAGAAATCGTTATGATAACTTATAGAATCGTTACCGCGAGCAAGTCGTTGCGAGTTCTAAAGAAATCATTATGATAACTTATAGAATCGTTACGGCGAGCAAGTCGTTGCGAGTTCTAAAGAAGTCGTTACGGTAACTTATAGAGTCGTTGTGACGAGCAAGTCGTTACGGGCTCTAAAGGAATTCTTACGGTCACTTATAGAGTCGTTGTGACGAGCAAGTCGTTACGGGCTCTAAAGGAATCGTTACGGTCACTTATAGAGTCGTTGTGACGAGCAAGTCGTTACGGGCTCTAAAGAAAGCGTTACGGTAACTTATAGAGTCGTTGTGACATCGACTTGTTTGAAACAACATGACTTTTCAGCCAGAAAGGGAATCGTTATGATAATTCTATTGAAATCGATATGTTTATAAAGAAATCGTTCTGGACTTAGAGAAATAATATGTTGAAGAGATTAAAGCTTCAGAGAAGTAGTGCATACCTTTTGTGGGCTTGTTTGACCTTGATGTTTTTTCTGTACTTAAGACTTATGAAATATTCATTAGATATAATTGATACACTCTTGCTTGGTTTTGTTAATCATCAAAAGACAAAATATATGTATATATATGTAATTAATTAAAATTACATGGGGACAGACTGATCATCAATCTTCCCCTTTTTGGTGATGAAAAAACTGAACGGTAAGCATGGATAAAAAGTATCTGAAATTTGTTCTAAAGAAATGACATGCTAATTTTCTTCCCTTAAAACTAGTGGATGCATATTTCAGACATGCTAAGTATTTTCTCCCCCTTTTTGTCATTAAGCAAAAAGCGAACTGAGACAAAGAAAAGAGGAGAAAGATTGGTCCACATAAGCAAAGAGATTTTATTAATGCTGTGGAGGTACAGGTAAGTAGAAAGCAGGAGACAAAAGAGAGGCAAAATGGGAGATGGTGTCCCATGCCTGTGCTTCCTGTTCTTCAAAATGGGTTTTAAAAACTCCAAAAGGTATAGAGTAGGATGGTCCCATAGTGGAAGCCATCCGTTTGAGATGAAGATCTAGGTGCTGATAGAGAAGATCAGCATATGCATCCTTGTCCATGTTCATCTTGAGGAAACGCCGAGTCCCAAAGCTGGCACAGGAGAGGAATTGGTCCATTGTTACAGGATAGTGGTTGTGGTTATCTCTGAGAGCCTTGTGAAGAGCCACATAGACTTTGTATCTTTCCTCCCAGACTTTGAAGGGTCATCAACAAGATGAATGGAGTTCATATCTAGGAAAGTTGCTGGAGAAATGGCTGGTTTGCCTTCCCTGGCCTGAGCTTCATTGATGTCAAACAGCTGCTGAGCTGACAGGGGATAGAACTTGGACCATTCAGAAGATGTGAGTCTTTCACATTCAGACATAATAGGGGCTAGAACTTCAGCACTTACATGCCCCTGGTGATATTCCCTAAATAGGAATCTAGGAAAAGCAACCAGGCAGCCTTTCTGCACTTTAATTCTGCCCATTACTCTGGCAAACCGTTCAAAGATAATGGATCCTACAGAGGACTCCATGACAAGGAAATGGATTTGCGGAAGAGCTATTTCTTCTGGTACTTGAAGGGTAGCAAAATCTACCTGGACATCTGAAGAATGAGAGATGGCTGGAGCCAGAGCTGAGATGGCCCTTTTGAACTGGCTGAGCTGAACTTCAAGAAGATTATTGATGTATCTGTAGTTATTGAAAAGCATGAAATGCCTGATCATTTTTATTTCCTTTTGTATGTAGGGTGCCCAGAGTTCTTGGTGATACATCCTAAACCACTCAGATAGGGTCAGGGAGTGGTCCCTTGGAGGAAATCTGGCAGATTGGGCAAGAATGAACTTCTTGAGAAGATCCTTGTGACCTTTGCCCCACTGCTCTTCAGATTTGGAGTGAGCAAGAGAGAAGATTTTGGACTTTTCGGATTTGGAAAGAGAAGTGTAGGGTAGAATAGTGTTCAAATGATCTGTGAGATTTTGAAAGGAAGGTTGATGATGGTGGCAAAAACAACTTTGGAAAGGTATTCCCTATACAGTGGGTTATGTTTGTTGTCCACTGTGAGAGAAAACCACAAAGGTGGGTATTTGGGGTCAGAGGAAGAGGAGGAAGTAGAAGTAAGTTTCCTTTTCTTGGGGGCAGGACTAGAAGGGTCTGCCCTGTGAATATGTTCCCCAACTTTCAACACAGATCTGAGGATCCCTTCCTCAAACTCATCCTTTATCTTTTCCATAAAGGGAGAGTTGAGTTGAGCTCATTCAGGTATGATAGTGATGAAAGAGGGTGGAGGAGTAGGATGAAGAAAAAAGTGAGAAGAAGTAGGGAGGTCATCAACTGGTCCAAGGGAGGGACCAGAGGAGGAGGAGGATGCTCCAGCTGAGGATGCTGGAGGGGCCTCATGTATAGGAGAAGGAGAAGAAATGGAAGTAGAGGAGGCAGGAGTTGAGGTTGATTGAGAAGGAAATGGAGTGGGAGAAGAAATAGGTCTAGATTGGGGCTTCTTGAAAGTCTGAGGAGCAGGTGGGGCTGTAGGAGCTGAGGGTGGAGTTGGAGGTATAGGAGTGTGAGAGGGAGAAGAGGGAGCTGGGGGCTTGGGCACCAAGAACTCTTCTGCCTCTGTCTGCACAGATGTGGACACAAAAAATTTGTTGTGCCAATTCCCCATTCCCAGAAATCCCCTCCTCCCTTAAATCCCCTTAACCGATGGGGCTACCATTGGTTAAGGGGATTATTTCCCCCAACCGATGGAAGCACCATCGGTTGGAGGGATATCCCTCCAACCGATGGTAGTACCATCGGTTGAGGGGAAATTCCCCTTTAACCGATGGGAGTAGGGAGGGGAAATTCCCCTTCAACCGATGGAAGTACCATCGGTTAAGGGGATTCCCCTTTTAAATCCCCCACCCCCATCGGTTAAAGGGAACTTTCCCTCTAACCGATGGGACTCCCATCGATTAAAGGGAGCCCCCACTCCCACACATGTAAGGGGGGCCTTCCCCTATAAAAGGCCCCCCAATCCCCTCATTCAAAGGGGGTCGGCCCCCAAAAAGGCTACAGCCCTCTCCATCCCGTGGTGTTGTCCCCCTGTTTTCCCGAAATTCTCAAAGAAAAAGATACAAAAGTTATCAAACTCCCTTCCCTACTCGGAGCAGAGTGAGAAATCAAGAGATCGTCTCCATACGGCATCGGCAATTCTCTCTTCTTAAGTCCGTAATAACGGCATCGGCCCCCATGGGCTATAGGGTTTAAATGCCGTCCATACATGGACATATGGTATTTAAATACCTTTGTAATTCGTGCTATGAATGCTATGCATCCAGACGCATATGTGCCACCTCCCATCGAGTGCTAAGTCTCTGGGATGGTGTGTTTGTGTTTATATGTATGTGTTTCTTAGGGGAGACTCTACCAAGTGGAGATTCTACCCGAGAACATATTCGTATATTCGCAAATTTGTGTTTTTATGTATATGTTTCCTAGGGGAAACTTTGCCCAAGTGGAGATTCCGACTAAGGACATATCCATAAACCTCAAATTTGCACTTATACATATATGCTTTCTCGGGAGGAAACTCTGCCCATGACAAAGTTCCTTCTGAAGAAACATGTCCATGTAACCACAGACTCGTATTTATATGCATATGTTTCTTAGAGGAGACTCTGCCCAAGCGGAGATTCTGCCCAAGAACATACCCGTATATTCACAAATTTGCATTCATATGTATATGTTCCCTAAAGGAAACTCTGCCCGAGCAGAAACCCCCTTTCCCAGAATAAACTCTGGGGAGCTCCCGCCCAAGTGGGGTTATAGCTCGGGAATATATCCATAAAAATGGCAATTTTGCGCCTATACATATATGTTCCTTAGCAGAACTTCCATTTGAATAGAATCTCTATTCAAGAACATATTCATATAATTACGAATCTGTGCATATGTTTCCTAGGGGAAACTCTGGCTAAGCGGGAATTTTGCCCAAGAACATTTTTGTACAACCGTAAATTTGGATTCATATGAGTATATTTCTCGAAGGAGACTGTTTCTACAGAGATACCTTTCGTGATGGAAACTCCGCCTAAATGGAGATACCGCTCGAGAAGATATTCATAAGATTACAAATTCATGGCTATGCACATGTATTCTGCGGGAAGAATCCTGCCTAAGTAGAGACTCTCCCTAAAACATATTCATATAAACACCATTTCATATGCATACGTTTCTTGAGGACACTTTGTCTAAGCGGAGGTTTTGCCCAGAAAACAGACTCAGATGTCTACAACTCCACATTTGTATGCAATAAAGGGAGTTCTACCTAAGCGGAAGTTCTGCAGAAAATATATGCATACACCCATGAAAAATCATGATTATATGAATATATTTCTAAAAGAAGAAAAGAAAAGACAAACTCTGGCCGAGCCGAAATTCTGCCAGAAATATATATATATATATATATATATATATATATATATATATATATATATATATATATTCACAAGAGAGTTGTACCCATGTGGATAGTTCATCGGGGAGAAACTCCGCTTTGACAAGGACCCTCACAAGAAATATATCCATATGTCTGCAAGGTCATCTCCATGAGAACAAAAGAAGAAAGGAAGCTCTGTTCAAAGAGAGGCTTCGCCCCCAAAGAAATATATGCCATGGAACTTCATAATCTATAATCAAAGTCATACTATAAATTTGCACAACAACTCTGCCCATGTGGAAGTGCTGCCCAAGTTCTTAATACACACAAAGCCCAGAAATAATCTGCGGGTGTATACCCATTCCAAACGAAAGTTCAAATCATACATTTTAAACCTCAAACGGGTCCATGAATATATACCCATTCCATTTTCAAAATCATATTTCACACCCAAAGAAAATAGGCAGTCATACCATTTCATACCATTCAAAATGAAACAAACTCGAGCATTTTCAAAGAGTAAAATGCATTTTCAATAAAAAAGGAAAAAAATATCATATTAGGACTTTCTAAATTCTTTACATATATATGTTCTCATCCTTGTTATGAATGATATTCGGGTTAAAGCTGGTATTAAATAATACCAAGGGCTTTTAACTCGATGTAAACGTAACATCGATTCCGATCGATGGAGACAGAGGTCCAGCACACGCTACCCTGATCGCCTGTTGATGAAAAGACACGGAATCAAAGAAGTTCAGATTAAAATTAGCGCACCCGTCCGTTCCTCGGACACCAACACCCGTCCGTTCCTCGGACACCAATACCCGTCCGTTCCTCGGACACCAATACTCGTCCATTCTTCGGACACCAATACCCGTCCGTTCCTCGGACACCAATACTCGTCCGTTCCTCGGACACCAACACCCGTCCGTTCCTCGGACACCAATACCCGTTCGTTCCTCGGACACCAACACCCGTCCGTTCCTCGGACACCAATACCCATCCGTTCCTCGGACACCAATACCCGTCCGTTCCTCGGACACCAAAACCCTCCCTCCGCATCGCGCGGACTTTTTCTCCTGTCTACTAAACAGATTGGCACGCCCCGCAAATACCAAAATCCAAAATATGTGAAATGAATGAATACCTTGAACATAATGAAATGAAATGAATGAATAAAATTGAGTGAAGAAAAATCTCGTGTCCACAATTGGCACGCCCGGTGGG